>JAMKCH010085310.1:0-91245 GCA_023653785.1 Ophioderma brevispina
GGGTAAATTTCAGTTGTAACAGGAGTCAAATTTGTAAGTTGAGGGAAACGTCTTAATTAGTGCAAAAGACAATAGCCAATTTCCCCTAACCTACACAGGCTAATTACAATAATAATAATAATAATAATTTAATAATAATCATAAAAACAACCAGTCAGCATACTCATAAATTTTAAAATTCTAATTCGTTTTAGCATATTAACATAAGGATAGTGGCCATATATCTCCGTATGAACAAGTATTTACTGTCGACTAGAGTCGATTGACTTCATCAGAGAAATGCTTAAAATTGATATCCACATCCTTTGTCCAGAATTCAGAGTATATAAGAAAATGCCAAATTGGCACACTACCTGATTTAATTTTTGTTTATGTTCGTATTTACTCTTTTGGTGAATTTATTTGATTATTTATATATTGAATTATTTAATATATCACATCAACTTAAAGTAATGCTTTGTTAGGGGAAAACGGATTTTTCCTCGCATCGTTTGTTTTCAACAATTTTGGAATTTTTTAAAGGAAAATTTGATCAAAATTATAGAAATCTTGCATGTGTTGGGAAGGCGTTTAGGGTGTAATTAAGTATTGGGGAAGCACATTGGCATACAGTAACTGACTACTTTATCTCATAAAGCTGACGTTGATGTAGGCCTTTCTCTGTGAAAATACCTCAAGAGGACTTCCTATTGCATGATTATTTTATTTCAATTGAAATGTAACCTTAAATAGGCCATATAAATGTTTTCTGCACAGTCTTTACCTCATATCATACCAAATAACCGTAGTGTTTAAAGCTGACTTTAGCCCCCTATTAGATAATTGAAGAATTAATATTTATAAAATATGTTTGCTATCTTAAAATTGGGTTAGTTGTGCGTGGGAATTCGCCAATACATTACGTGGTTATTGTAAGAGACATAGAGAGACTCAACATTGTAAAGTAATTCAACATTGCCATTTTAAGTTCCAAATTGGATAAAAAGACTCACAACTTTGACAGTTTTAAATCTAATTAACTCTTACCCCACTCACTTGGGTTCATTGTAATCAATGGGTTGGAATTCATATGCGAATGCTCTAGCGTGCGTTTCCTTTATTTCCTTCTTTTTTCTATTTGTGTATTTATAATTGCATGTTCCTTGTTGTTCTTGTTTTGCATGTGTGTGGTGTGCATGTGTGTGCGTATGGTTTGCATTTGTGAGAGTGGCATGTGTTGTGTGCGTGTGCATGTGTGTGTGTGTGCGTGTGGGCGTGCAGTGTGTGTGTGAGTTTGTGTGTGTGTGCGTGTTTGATGTGCATTGTGGGTGCATGTGTGGTGTGTGTGGCGCGCATGTGTGGATGTGTGTGTTGGTTCACTTACTTAAATCACTCAATCTTACAAAAATCACCTTTATGTACAAAAATCTCACAAAAATTACACAAATAGCACACCATCTGTACATTTTGTGAGCTTTTTGAGATTCAATGGCGTTAAGGGTTAATTAATAAATTCCAATTGTACATGCTTTACTTGAAATTTTACCTATGGATTTCATGAGGTACGATCGTATTATTACCCCCTGAAAATGTTGGTCTTCAGGACAATGAAAAGTGGTAATATTGTCCGGTGACAATCATAACTTGGCTAGTGATCTGCAAACATAGCGCAAATTCCGCAAACACGAAAATTGAAACCTTTGCAATTACAAACCAATTAAAATAAACAACTCTCTAGGACTCTAACCTGGTTCATTCACATCGTAAGTCCAGAGAGACCGTACCGCTAGACCACGAAGCGGTTGACGACAGCTTCTGTTTTTTATACCATTTATCACACTCTATTAACACATCTGTATTCATTCCTACCTATTGGTGTCAAACCGTGATATACAGGACTACAGGAGCGGAGGACAATGGTTACTGTCACTGGTGTAAAAGGAAACTATATTCCGATAGAAACTATAGTCCGGTTAAACCATATAAAACCTAGAAACTCATATTGAATTAGGCTACTATTTCTAGAGAGAGGGGGTCCACGCGGTGACGACTATTGACCCTGGCGCCATGGTCCGGAGTATAAAAACTAGCAACATTAAGCAAGGACTGTTATTCCTGGAACAATGGGTCAACAGGGTGAAGACCACTGACCCTAGAAGCCTGTCCCGAGGACCGCTCGGTTTTTGTAGTCCGGTTAGGACATCGTTTCCTAGTGACAGGGGTCCGACTTGGCCCCTTGTCCCTAGGAACCACAATCCCCCGGCTATCTCTCCAGGGGGACTTATCTCCTTCACACCGGTACGAGTAAATGTACGTGTGGACGTTCTAACGGCGGCATTTTCGTCTTTTCTGACGTAAAGCACGGAATGTAGTGGCGTGGGGAAAAATCCGGGACGATCTATTTCCTGGACGATCTACGATTAATCCCTATTCATGATCATGTCGGCGAGCTTTATCATTTGTAAACAATTGTGGGAAGACTTTTGAGGCAATGGAAAAAAGGGGGCAAGGAAAAGGGAGGAAAGAGTAAAAATGAAGAGGAGAGCCATGGAGAAGCCGGTATTTATGTTATGATTTACAGCATGCAGAGGCTGACCCCGTCTCATTTGCGACTCAAAATGGAAGTCATGCCGGCAGCGAAGCGAGTACATTAAACGTTTTCCGAATCCTACCTTAATTTTTTCCAAAATCCTGGATACGCCACGGATTCGGGGGATCATTAATCTTGCCATCTCTCCACTGCAAAGGGAAATCTTCAGCCCTGCCCACCCTTGACAAGGTCTAGTTCCGCGTTACGCCCCTGAGTGAAAGCCAGCTCAGCATTCTGCATGTTTCGACTGTACAACCAAAACAGGCTTCTTCTATCCTCGTCCTCTTCGAGCAAGTTTAACCCTGATCGGTTTAGGGTAAGCATCAAGGTTAAGATTTAATTTTCAGATTTTTGGTGTTGAATCACTTTAAGGATTTCCCAATATCATCAGTTTATTGGACCATATGGCTAAAAGTTACAAGGGTGGAGACCTTTGGATAAGATCATTTTGTCCAACTGAGGTTAAAACAAAACATCACAGACGGATTTTTTTCACTATAATACAACGTTGATTTATTCCTTAGCGGATCAGAAATTAGAAAAAAAACACGATGAGCTATCTCACTTTATATTGCCCGGCACTCCGTGTAATAAAGTTTTAACTAGATCAATTAATATATCTTCACCAATTTAAATTGAAAATCATGCGGACGGACACTTTTCATCACTGACGGACATTGCATTACTTTTGTCTTGATTGTCATCAGATCAGTATCATTTTCCACCAATATGACTTGATTTTGTCCATGATTTGCCATTTAAATGGTCATTGTGAGAGTTTTTTTTTCAATGGTGTTTAGGTTCCTGTGCATGATAACAACATATTTCGATAAGTCACGATGTTTTCACATGTTCTTACAATTTTAATCAGTATTTTAACCTTCTTTAGGTGATTGTTTATAACTCCGATGCCAGTTGACATGGACCACTTTCGCAGTTAGCGAGTACCGGTAATAAGCTTATCGGACTTAAAAGTTTTATGTCGGAACTTAGCGCTAATACCGTTAATCGCCGCTTACCCTGCCAATTTTATGTCCGATACTAATACCGACAGAATTTAAATTCGATCAGTGCGCGTCCACATTGCCACTTTAAGTCCGACCGACCGACCGACCAAAGTTAGAACCGGTATAGTGATTTACGCCGCGACCGTGTGGCACGACTTATTTTGTTTGACATTTGGGGTACATTTAAGGGGAATAAATTGATCCGATAAGATCTATGGAAGAGCAGACTCATAATCACCTCTCTTTAAAGCAATAATGGGCACATTATTTAAGAGCCCCCCAATTTTCAAATTTGATATTTGGCACCTTATGTTGTGATTGTTTTCGGAAACTAATACCCTGCGAACGAGAATACTAAACATCGTATTTCTCATAAAAGAGGCGCTTTTTTGTAATAAGAATTTGATCCCAGATTAGACTTAACGGCAGAGCTGGAAATATTACGTTTATGTCCGTCCAGGATAAAATAGTGCCACTCGAGAAAAAAACCCTCTAACTTGATTTGCCTAAATAAACCACTAATGGATGAAGGTAGACACATACATGCGCTATTTCCCGGCTATTTTCACAGGGTTGGTTAAGGCCGTTTCCAGCAACAGTTGAATTATTATGGGATCCACATTATTATTAATTACAAAAATGCTTCGTTTGTGAACACATTTCGAGTTGTAGCAATCACAGGTTTATGGTTTACTAGCCCGTTACAATGTAACCGTGTAAAAATCTAATTTTTTTGAAAAAAAATGGGGGCGCTCTTCAAAAAATGTGTTATATTGCTTTGTAATAACTTTGAGCTATAATATATGCATTATTTTCTCTTTCTGTTGTAAATTCCCAATGGACAATTTGAAACCCCCCAGTGGAAACCAATCGGATCATTATAAATATTTATTTCATGGACAATTACTGGTTTGAACCGTTTTGCAAAACACGAAACTTTCACTTCCAGTTCTGTGAAAAGATTACGCTTATATTGAAAATATACAATTAGTGGTGGCAACATTTCCTCCAAATAAGGTATTGTATAGCTCAAAGTCTGAAATTGTTGGCAATGGGCCGATGATAATGGAAATTCTGTTCGAGCTGTCATGGCTGTTCAAACGAAAATATCAGCAAAGTCATCAGACCGAACTTAAAGGAAATATGTTCATGTTCTGAATATTTGGAAAATGTGGTATGGATGGAAAGCTTACGTAACGTAGATTACCATATAAATCAAAATAAGTTGAAAATTGTCCACATTTGTTGAGTATGTTGCCCTTTTACTTTTACCGCCCAATAGCTTCTCGAAAACGATTCCGACAGATCCACATCGCAGGCAAATGGGACGTCAAAGTGATGAACATCACATTACATTACGTCGTTTGGGACCATATATCCGCAGTGTTGCCACTAATAATAATTAAACACAATGAAATGAAACACATATGTTCATTCTGTAAACTTATTTTTCTCAATTTTATTATTCTTTATAATCCATCATATTACAGTGTCAGCAAGAACAATTTCGAGTAAACACGATGTTTTGGTCATCCTTTGGCGCCACGGGAGAGCAAAATGGGCGCTTTGTCAATAAAGCCGTGGCGAAAAATCCGCCCGTTGTCTTCGTATGTCAAAAAAGCAAAAATTAAACTGCCTCTATTTGTTAATTTTACATCAAATTGTATTATTTTTTCGGGCATTCGTGATGTACCTGTACATATATTTTATGAAGGTAAGTCAAATGAGCTTGACAATAAATCTTGACATATTTCTTTACCTGTATGCTTGCCATTGTAACCATATTAATGAATGCAGGCCTGGAGAGCGCCAAAGGTTTATTGAATCATGATTTGTCCCCCGCCTACAACAGAAATGGATTTGGCCAAATCTATTTTTTTGCGTAAACCACTCTGTTGCTCCTTCACTTTCTTAGATAAATGAGAAGCTCGTCCAGACAGAAGTGGAATCTACCAATAAGCAACACATGCTACCTAGACCTTTTACATCATGGACAAACAGTATTATAAAACATTATATCGTCACGCACCATCTTCAAAAAAAAAAAAAAAGGCCAATCGACAAAGTCACTTCGGATATCGCGATGAAATTTTAGAGGACATTATGAACTTGGCATATCTAAAATTTGAAAATTTAGGAAAATTATTTTGAGCACACTGTAATTAAAGTATCCTTTGTTTTCCTTGTCGAATTTAAATATAAAAGTGATGGTCTGTTTGCAAAAACTAAAAAAACGTCCTCTGTTTCTATGTCAAGGAGCCGATCTGCACATTCGCCTGTTTGGCGTATAAAGAGTCGAAGATCGCCTCAGGAGGTGGTATTGAACATGTTGAAATACTTTTGCCTTCGGAGGGGCGGCTAGAAATGACTATGCTTTGTATGATTTTCTAGAAGACGTCATCATCTATTACAGGCAATATGCCAATGAAGCTAGAGAAGAGGATGTTGATGTTCTATTTTTGATTTTGTAATTAGAATGATTACATCAAATTATACTTAATGTCAAAATATATTACATAAGCTTATAAAGATCGTCGTTATAATGGAAACCTGTAAAAGATGTAATTTCCCGGGGTTTTGTTCGCAGGATTGCTGCCAGAATTTTTTTGTAAAAATGTATAGTATTATTAGTCTTATATTTCCGTCAACCTTTAGTGAATGAAGCTCCAGTTGTAGTGGTTTTATTCGTCTGAGTAAATTCGACATAAGTTTTCATTACGTTATGGTAAATTAGACATAAAAATTACAGTATTTTTTGCTGATTCCAATATAGCATCGGTCTACATGTAAAGGACATCTAAAGTGTATGTATAACTTTGAAACCCTGGGATTTGTGAATTATTGGAATAATAACTTCCATAAACGTTTACGTGAAGAAGTTGTATTTATCTGTTATTAATTGAAAAGGTATATTATTTTGATACTTTGAAGAGAAATGAATCAAAGATCACTATTTTATCAAGAAGAAAGCTTTATCTTACTATCAAGTCATTTGTATACTTTTACGAGGCGTTTGGACGAAAATCATTTTCATACTAGTGATCGATACAGACAACACGGATTTTAGGAATTAATAGTCATATTTCAATAAAAAAAATAAAAACAACTCTTTAATTCTATTGTAGCTTTTACATTTTAAGTTTTCAGTAGCTCCAACTAGCACTGAAAATAAATACAATTATGTTTGATAGGGAGTGTTCATAAATACTTTGGGTGGAGGGTGGAAAAGTTGGAGATTCGCGATATCACCCAAATTTGTGATTTCCCCCCCCCCCCCTTTTAGTTCGACCAAATTTTTTGATACCCCTTTAAGGGTCTTAAATTTTTTGATCCCCCTTAGACCTTCAGGACAAAAGTTGCCAGACAAGTTGCCAGGGATGGTCTCTTCTCACAAAAGCGCAGAACCCTCCGCAATATCACTTAGTACTTAGTATTGTATTATGCAAAATAATTTGTACCATTTTAATTTTTTTTAGTGTTGAGCAAGTTTTGGTAATGATCTTAAAAATCAAACTCGTAATCATTTCATTGTAAGATTGTTTTTAATGAAATTATCATATTAAGCATTCATGGTTTTACATGGATATCTCAATTCTGTAAACTCTTGCAATTTGTGGGGGGGGGCAACTTTGCAATAGCTATGTTACTGCAATTCAAATGTGAATTGGATAAGATCAGAAAAGTTGTTAGAAGGAAAACGATTGGTGGTGATGACCTGGGGTGGGTGCGGGAGGGGGTACCCCTCCGTGTTGAAGCCTGCAACAATCACTTTTAAAGATACATTTTTTCTTGCAAAACAGTGGACGTAAAAGTAAATTTATTTCTGGAACATTGGGAGGGATGGGGTGATGAAAATTTATGAATGAACAGGTTTTGCTGAAAAGATCCCATTATAGCGCATGTGCGCGCGAGCTCGCTAAAAACTTTGCTATTTAGAAGCTAAACTTCGTTGAAAGTAATTGCAATTAGAACCAAAGTAAGCGAAGTGCACAGAAATACATTTTTGCACTATGGCAAATGAGATATGTTTTTGTCAAAAAACACACGAATGGGCACATCAACATTGGGGGGGGGGGAAGATGTATTGAATTCTATCATCAAAAATATTGGGGGGGGGCTATATCCCCCATCTCCCAGGATTTACGCCTAGGCTTGCAAAGATAACATTATTTGAATTTCCATTGTGGTCCAAAAATTAATAATACCGAGTATGGGTTTATAATGGTATTAAAAGTAAATCTTAAATAGGTAAGGTTTGTTTTGAATGTAGCTCAAAGCATATGGTGAGGAGAGTTTCATACCCATCAATAAAACCTTCAATTTCAAAAAGGAAATGCTGATGAAAAAAAATATGGCCTGGTTGTAGATAGACGTGACACAGGTGAACTAGGTAAAATAGTAGTGAAGTGTTTATGGACTAAAAGACTAGGAGTGGCCACGGGACATGGGACCGTTGTACGGGAGGGGAACAGGACAGCGCGAAGCGCAGAAACCCTGCAATATCGTTTTCAGGATCATTTTCTAATGGAAACGTTTTGTTCCCAAAATTGCACTGATTGATATTTGTAAAGTTATGTTTTGAATGGAGCAAAAAAGTCCTTAAAATTTTGATACCCCTCATACCGGAGTGGAAAATTTTTTGATACCCCCTTTTTGGGACTACCTTTTTTTTGATCCCCCCGACCAAATTGCCAAAACCCCCCCCCCCCACCGAGTATTGAGAACACGTCCCTTACTATTTCAAATAACGAAAAAACTATAGCAAGCGTATATTGGCAATTAGTATCAAAAGATGTTTCTAAAATAGTTAAAAGTAAAACGACTTAGGAGTGTCTATTGGGGTAATTTAAAATTGAAAATTGCCATTACCATGGATATTATTTGATTTTTGTCATGCATCAAACCAGCACCATTGCGTTTGTTCACCTTTGGAGTCACAGCACTCGTACCGTATGTTGAAAACTTTCTAAGAGTAAAAAAACAAACATTTAGAGGTTAAGATGGGCGTTGCGGCGCATCTTCTATGCAGTGTCAATGGTTACTTGTATTTCAAAGAATTCTGACGTTTAACTCAATTCAAATTGCCATATTTCTGGATTATCAAAGGGGTATTTATTGAAAATGCAGAATTTTTTTTATTTTTTTTATTTTTGATATTAAACATCTTTCATTATAGAATTGAAAGGAACATAATTATCCTCTATTACTCAATTAAAATGAAGTGTAATCGGGTTGCCTTCAATTATATTTTCGTAATTTTCAATGAGTTAATCTTTAATGTACCAATTAATCATGTATTTTAATGTGAAAGTGACTAATAATTTTTATACATGCACTGCAAAAAAACACTAGGGTGTTAAAATTAACACCGCCGGTGTTCTAGGAGGCCTTTTTTCTCATTTTACACAAGAGGATGCAAAATTCAACACCTTTGGTGTTATTTTAACACCCTATTGTGTTATTTGAACACAAAATAGTGTGAAAATAACACCAAAGTGTTGATGTTGACACCCTCTTCTTGGTGTGGGTCCTCCTAGAACACCGGCGGTGTTAATGTTACGGCCCAATTTTGAAGTGTGTATCAAAATCACATTACTTTTTATTCGCTTATTTAGTAAGTACACAGAGATTTCAAGTTAGTTTTTAATTATTCATCAACTATGGTATGCTGAAATCAAAATAATATCGTAGGTATGTGGGGGAAATCTAGCAAAGAAAAGAGGACAAGCGAAAAGATTCTGAGGTACTAAGTTTTGCATTTCATTATTGATCTTAATTTGGCTGCAGATTAATCATGTAAGTAAACTTTTATACATGTAAGCCGAACTGGGAATGAACCTTGAACCCTTCGGATAGAACCCAAAAAACAAAAAAACAAAAATTAGCCTAACCACGATAATATGCTTACCTTATATACAAGGATAAGATATAAGAACATTGATTATAGCATTAACTTTCCTTTCAAAATTAAATATTGCAAATTAAAATGAATAAATATCATACCAAAACGGGAAGGGTTTAACACGATGTTTTGAAAATATTATAAAAATTTGAAGTGAAAATAAGTTACTACAGAGGGCTTGTTTGTGGACCTTTCTGGGTTACAAATCTCTTGTGTTATAACTTGAATTACTAACATAGATGAATTTGATCTTTTTTACTAATACAGCTTCAACAATCAATTACATTTGTCAGCAAACAGGTCTAACTGAGCAATTGTTACTATTTTTTGCACCAATTGACCGTAACTTAATACATGTATTGTTTGGGGTATTAAATTAACCCCAATTAACTAAGGGTATTGGTGAAATTATTCTCATGAAACGTAAGTTGTATATACAAAATAAAAAAACCCTAACTTTATGTCTAAAAACAATTATTTTTTAAAAAAAATAAATAAAACAACTGGCGCGATTCAAAACTGATCAAAAGTAGGGCTCCTTTTTGTCGCGCTCAGCGCCCGCGATCGTTGCTTAGACAGTCAAGACATCTTACAATCTACGTCTAGTAAAGTACACAGCTAAAATGCATGTTTTTGTTTATACCACTACTAACATGAAGCTTGTATTTGACGAAATAGCGTGCGCTGTAAAAAATACAGTGGACTTTACAATAAAAGGATCAGAGAAAGACAATACTTGGTCGCCTGGCTTGGCCGTAATTTAAAAATCAAGCAAATTACTTTTTGTCCAATTTTCCAGGCCTATTTATTACGACTTAATTATAAGAGAGGCTCGTATTTGAACTTTGAATTATATCAATATTATTATGCACTATCATGAATTTTCAATTATAGGGTATTTACAGGAAAAATACTGTAAATCTTACAGGAAAACACTGGCAGCAATTCTGCCAACAAAATCCCATAAATTACAGCTTTTATAGTTTCCATCCAAATTCACTTTATATTTTACCGTTTAATGCATTATGTTTTACCAAAACATGGTCCGATCGCTAATAGCCTCGTCCCCAGGGACCCCAGATTTTACCCGAAGTGGTTAATATTTTTATCAGAAGCAGCTTCAGAAGAAAGCTACTCTTTTTCTCATTTACCCTGTGAAATATTAGGGCTAAAGGATGTTTGGTTTGGATGCTATGAGCGAAAATATGCCCCATTTTGGTCGAGCAATATCAGTTTTACAAAGTACTCTATGGGGATTACAAAATGTTTTTAGTTATCATTTCAAAACGGGTTGAAATATCGGCGCGAAACTTTACAGATAGTGTTTTGAGGTGATGGCCATACTATCACGATTAAAAATTTATAGACTTATTAAAATTTTGGTTGACATTTGTGGATTGACCTACTAACTTAGTGTGTTCGTCAGTACTTTTTATTTTCAACTCATTCACAATCTCTGTAATAACTCGCCAAATATATATTTTTCAGTGTTTTGATTGAATCAATTTTTACAGTATACTGTAATTTCACAGTAATTATTTGGCAGAATTGTTGTCAGTAAAATACTGCAAAAAATTTTATTTTTTGTGTGGCAAAATCGTCTCAGATACAGCTACACACATTGTACTAATATAAACTTTGATCAGACTTTTATACACAGTGTTGATCGAGAGAGGAAATGAATCTCGCAATATCCCATTGATCGATAAGTCACTTTACAAGCTGTCGTACGGTGGTTTTCAGGTACAGCAAACAGACGAATGCAGATTGGTCTGTTTGGAAGACTTTCATTTGGCGTTTGGGTATGATTTCCAAAAGTGAAAATCTATTATATCTACAAATTGAAATATTATTTGTTCTCAATATTCGGTACATGAAAAGAGCTTGTAATATAGTATCATAATATGCAAAAAACTCAATTTCGCCAAAATGGTCGATTGGCCTGTTTGGAATACTCATGACGATATAATGGACATACCCACCAGAAAACTGCATGGCATACATTCAAAAACATAGCAAAGACATTCGTTTTGGCTAAAACGGCAAACAAACCGGCGACCTCTGGACGCGTTCAATGATCTACCATCTGAGCTAGTCGCCCTGCGATGGAACCGACCTCTATTATCTAAACCTTTGCTTAAAGCGGCACTTGCACATTTTCAGAAAATTTGAAATTTTTGTTCAATTTACACGCAAATGATAGTCTAGGCCATTGGAAGAATGGAGATATATTTTACACATAAAAATAACATACCAAAAGCAGAAAGGGACATTAATAAGAGGCTAAAGATATACAGGTAATTTGTAGGCTAATTTTTAAGTTTGCCATAACTTTAACAACAAATGTGTCTATTACATGAATATCATAGACTCGTACTCATTGATGTTAAAACCACGAAGGTCACAGATCGGTCAAACAAGGTCCATGCCGTGAAAATCGACTCTGGTTTGTATTTTCTTGTGTTACACGCCATTTCCGCGGCGTCTGCAGAATTAATGTCGCCGGCGACATTAATTATAAAATCTGCTTACCCAAAGGCGCTCATTTGGGCTAGTCGGTCGCTTCAACAGCAATGTGCACCGATGGGGGCTACAGCCATCTCCAGCCTGCCAATGTGGTTCTCCATCACAGACTGCGGATCACATTCTCAATGACATAGACTTCTCAAACCCCAACCAATCAACAGTGAGCTGGCTCCACCGTTTACAACATATTTAGCTGCTGCCTCATACGCAACAAGAAGAAGTGAGGGCTAATGTATATAAGTATATAAAAGCTTTATAACCATGAAAAAATATCAATTTTGAAAAATCTAGAGGGAGCGCTATTTTTCAAATGTGCCAGTGTCTCTTTAAGGGTGATAGTCAGAAGCTATATAACTTTGAATACGATTTGATTTTAAACACTTAAAAACACATACCCCTAAGGTGAGCTAGGTAAGAATTAACACCGAACACCTTCGTATTCATTGTTGTAATAGTTTGCCACTTACCTGCCCCAAATTTTCAAGCTGTTCTTCTATTGGTGCGTTTACGTTCAGTGTAAACACCTTGATATACGTAAGAGCGGCCATAACTCTTCTGTCAAGCTCTTCTTTGAGAGAACCTATGAAGTAGTTTGCAAGTTACATGAAAGCAAAATCAAATTTGAAATTTTCGTAATAACGAAATACCAAGATGATCAACGACCTTTCCTCGAATTAACGATTTCATTAAAAAAATACTTCACCTCTTTCTTATATCAATCTTGAAATTTTGTAATATTGTTTCATGATATTTTACGTGCTGTTAGAGGTCATTGTGGATTTGCCGTGTTTGTAAATATGTCAGTTCATTTAAATTGATATTTTTCATCACCTTTATCTCCATTTAATTTTTATTTACAAATGTTCAAGACAACTGTATCAAAGGCACGGTTACTTACGATCATTGTCTACAATCGTTACAACAATACCCTTTATTCCACCACTAACAGTAGGACCCGAAATGTTTACGAAAAATTGTTCATCAGCTTCGGATTGATTATCATCAATTATACGTATGTATACATTTTGAGAGGAACCTGGCTCTAGTGTTATTGGATCGAAGCTTTCAAGTTTGAAGTCGACCTCTTCATTTGCTGATATATTCGTTGCTGTCAAAACTATTAGAAAAAAGAGAATTTTAGCTTTAATTTAATTCTTAATTTATTTTGATTTATACATAAACAAGCAAGGTATAGAAATAGATAGCTCAAGATCGATAGATAGATAAAATTCCTGAATTTACTCTCAAATGGTTAACCAAAATCTAGGAAGGAAAAACATACACAAATACTGTACCATAGTACCCGGAAGTCAAGTCATATTTTTATGCCAAAGACTTCCCATGAGTTTTATATTAAATACACTGTACATTGTGTTACCAAATCTATTAAAATTCACTTATTGAATGAAAAACATAGACTCATACCTATTGATTATATAACCACAAAGATGACGGGGAGGTCAAACACCGTGATTACTAAGGGAAGCAACTCTAGTGTGTATTGTCTTGTGATTTAACACTATGAACGCAGTTTTACGGAATAAAACAACTCCGGAGTGGTTCTCTTTCATAATCATTTCATTTACACATAAGGTATTGATTTTACTTATTTCAGGTGAAACGTTTAAATTTAAAAAAAAACATTTTAACATTTTTAAAACATTACAACCATGTACAACCATGCAAAATGTGTTTTAAAAAAAACATGGCGCCCTCTTTCCAAAATGTGCCAGTCTCTTTTTAAAAAGGAAGAAGGGAAGAAAACAAAAGCTGAACGGGATTCGAACCGCTTAAAACCCGTGCTTTTATAGCACCACGCCAATGGGGCTCTCTGGTGCGTTATCGGATTATTAGTGCTATTATCATATTCTTCTCGACACGTGAAAAATTTCAACCTAAAATATCTTTGTTCTTATTTAGTGCCTCCCTCAATATTCCCTCAATTATATTGCGAATCTCTGATATAAGTTTCTTTATACCAAAAGTATTTTTAGATAAATGATTGTTTTACAATTCAGGTGTACTGGTATTTAATGGATCTCATTCATGACCGTTGAAGCTCACAAGACTCCAACGTTCCGTACAATTGCCGTCAGTATAGAGAGTGCGGGGATGACGATGTTTTTACCAAGGTTACTAGCAGAGTAAACCATCGTTTATTACTTACTATGGAGGTTACTACTCGGATGTTCCACACTCCTCTTTACCACGCTAGCATTTTACCCAGAAGTTGGCGAGTAGTTACTAGCGATGTACACTTACTAGACCAGTAATTTACCCCGCTTTGGTGCACGCAGTCCTAAATCTTGTTAATGGTTAGTGTGCAAGCTCCCATAGCACAACTAAATGCGGCAGATCAAGGTATTCCTTTGGACTAATTGGCTATATTCACCTCAAGGTCATCAATGTAGGTGCCTTGTGGGACTTCCTTATTTTGCGAAACGAAGCGGGCTTTACTGCACTTAATGGTTTACACTCTGCCATGCAATCAATTTTAAAGGGTTTATCATAAAGAAAAACTTACCAACCGTTCCACTGCCAGACCCAATGTTATTTATTGGTATCGAAATCAAACCAGCGGATTCGTAAATGGAGGAATTCGCCTCTTGAAAGTTTATCGATGCTGTAGGTAGTACAAAAGATAAACCATGGTAAGAAAACAAAGCAATACAAGCGGTCCTATAAAAAATTTTATGTCGAATTAGTGCACACATTATGTATTACTTTCAATCAAAAACGGTTTAGGAAGATGGATCTGTGAAGGGTACAAAAACTAGTAACACAGAAACATAACTAATTTTAATTAGCCCGTCATCCGAATTGAATTCATTAAAAATAAAGTGGGGAGGTAATGTAGTCACCTGACGGTGATATAGGTCGCATGAAGTAAGAACAAGATTGGTAAATGGCTGGCAGACTGTGTCTCCCCTTTAAGCAAAACTTTGAATAACAAAACATTCAGCATATTGGACACACCACAAACATACCATTCATTAATACCATCTTCATAAACATCAAGTACTCCGATGTCATTATAAAAATCCCTCATGAAAACAGGTCAGATGCGGTGAAAATCATAACGGTGTTAATCTCTTTTGAGGGACCAATCCAAAACTCCTTCTCCTTTCATCATAGGGATTTGTCGCGCAAATAATTTGGGAAACAGCTGTAGAAGTTTTTATAGTCCTCGGTATTGTGGGAAGTACAACGATAAAAGAATAGGACACTCGAATCAGTTGACTCTGCACGCACCATTAGTTGTACGCTTTATCCGTATCGTCTTACGGAGCCCGGACTATGGCCCCCGCCCGACTATATCTGCTTCCACACGGATTTAAAAGTTAAACGACACACTCACGATCATCGTCCAAGATTGTGACGTCCTGGATCTTTACTCCAATTCCTACAGCTACACAAGAAAGCTCTATGGGAAAAACTTCTCATGTCTTCGACTTTCGTGTCGTCAATAATAGTAATATCGGACTGAATGAGTAGATTTAGACAGCCCGATAAAATGGACACATTGCTAAAGTTGTAATCGACGGTTAATGACGCTGATAAAGCCTTTCCGAACCCGGGAATAAACAACAGTGAAGGGGTCTTTCGAAAACTGTTAATAATGACGCAGCCCGGACCGTTTTGGGCACCAAGGGGTAGGTGGAAGAGTAGAAAAAAAAATTTCATGCTACCACATATAGGGACTAGGTGGGGACATCGCCTGCGGTGGAGTAGAAATCAAAGTGTGCAATTTTTTTATGGGCCAAAAAGGTCAAAATTGACCGAATTAGGTAAAAATCATAGAATGGTGATTCCAACTTCTTATTAATGTAATAGAATTTATTTTCCCCACTATATACTGTAGATTAGAGAAGCATTGAATGTTGGAATCTGGGGTTTTTTTTACCCCAAAATGACCAAAAGGGGTCAAAATATGAGACCAAATAGAGGTAAAATCATAGAAAATGTTGATTCCAACTTCATATTAATTTATAAACAGTATTTAAATTTTCCCCACTATATACCTGTAGAATTCCAAGAAGAAATTTTGAATGGTTTAAATCTGTGTTTTTTTTTTTTTTTTTTGGAAACCCCAGAAAGGGCCCAAAAGGGGTCAAATTTTACCCAAATGAGGTCAAAATCATAGAATGGGTGATGTTTTATTCATCTTAACTTGTATTTCATTTCCCCCACTCTATTAGCATAAATCCAGAAGAATGGAATGGTGGAATCTAGGGTCAAATTTGGACTCAGAAAGGTGAAAAAGGGCTTAAAAAAATTGACCCAAATAAGGTAAAAATCAAGAATGGTGATGTACTTATTCCAACTTTATATTAAAATGCAGTAGTATTTCATTTTCTCCACTCTATAGCAGTAGATTCAAGAAGAATTTGAATGTTGGAATCTATCTGGGGTCAAAATTGACACAGAAAAGCAAAAAAGGTCAAAAATTGACAAATAATATGAGCAGTAAAAAGTAAAAATGCAACCCCCCCCCAGGTAATCATTCCCACTTTATGCATTTAAGCCTTCTAAAATGAAAACCTCATTTCTATTAATATATTGGTAGTAGACAATAAACTAAATTTTGACATTTTGGGTCAAGATACACTACTTCATCTTGATTGAATCGCCTGACTCAAATACCCATCTGTTAAATATCTTGCCCGTTTCATTTCAACCAGTTTGATATGAGGGCTAAAACGTGATTTATGAAGCCTCCTAGAATACTGTATAAATAATAAATTCTATCTAAGTTATATCTAATAATATCTAAGTTAAATATTTTAAGTCCTATAATTTCACAGAGTAAATGAGACAAATAGTACCTTTCCACAGACACCAATATTATATATATATTCTGATCACTTCCTGTAAAATCTGTTGATCCCGGGGACGAGGCTATTTAAGGCCAAGTAAAAAAATAAAACAGTTGATCGGCCAGACTTTTGAAAAAAGGTTGGTGAGGGGCCTTTATTATTTGTTATTTTTTTTTTTTCAAAGATGGCCGCCATGTCTAAGATGGCCACCATGATATATTTGAAGAGTGCCATTTGCAAAGGTGGACAATATCCTCCATCATCTTGGATTTTGTAGAAATCCGTGGCGTACGTCTTTGGCAAAAACGTCTATCATGTATTGCTGCTCCCACTTCAAAGTAAAGCTGGTATCTCTGCTGCATAGCATATCGGAGTAGGTAAGTGATCTGCTACCTCTACTTGGACATGGAAGACGCCACAGAATAAAGGTCTGATATAATCTGGCCCTTGACTTGAAAGCAATGCCCACCGAACTGTGCTCTATTCTGTGCCACAATCATGGTAATAGGGGGTATTTCACCATAGATCCGATATTCGGTAGGATGTTTTTTCCAGGAGATATTTTCAACTGGCATGAGTTGCCTGGTATAAGTGCCACTTAAAAAGTCCTGCAGCTCCCCCTTCATTGTCAATGTTTCTGCACCATACAGTAAGATGTTTTCCACACAGGCCTGTAGAAGGCAATCTTAGTTGCTCTGGAGACAACAGACTTTCATATTATACTTAACCATAAAAGTAAAACAGTTGTGATAATTTCAGGGCAGAAATAAACCGAAAGATCAGATTTAACAACATTTTCGGATAGCTTTCATTCTGACATACCAACTGTTCTTCCTAATGGATTGTTTTTACCAGTTTCAGGAAAAAAAGACTTCCAGAAATTGGCATATGGTTTAAATGTGACTAATTGGGTTTGGACCAAGTTTCATTGCGAATGTCGTAGAAAAGGAAACACGAATTAGGGAGGGCATTTGTTTTCAAAAGGGGACTTCCAAAAAAAAATTACAAAGGGGCAAATTTGGTCCCCCCCAAAAAAAAAAAATTCACAGGGGGGCAAATCTGGCAAAAGGGGACTTTTTACCTAAACCCCCCCAATTTATTTTTTTTTTCGATCGAAAATCTATTTTTGCCTGTTAAGGGGGTTATGGGACTTTTTGGAATGGGAGGAGAGTCAGGCACCCCCCCCCCCCCTCCCGGTTACAAGCCTTGATATGTGCATACAATTTTAACAGAGGAAGACTGCAGATATGTAAAACCATACATAATTGGTTAATATATGTTGACCAAATTAGGTTTAATTTGACCATTTAATCCAAAGGTTCAATGTTTGGATGTCACTGATTAAAAGTGAATAAAGGTTTAAATTGGCAATTGATTGTTGAACTTACTGCCTTTAATATGAAACATATGCATACCAAATACAATTTTCCTTGTTTTACCATTTTAGTCGTTTTAAACCTTTTGGCCATTTCTGGGTTTACATCAAATTCTTCAATCTACAGCTCTGGGCAAAATAACCTATTACACTATTACATTTAAAATTAGATGGAATAAATACATCACCATTTTAGATTTTTACATATTTGTTGTTCAAATTTTTACCCATTTGTGCCCAGATCCAACATTTCAAAGTCTTCTGAATCGACAGCTATATAGGGGGAAATTAAATAGTACATTTCAATATGCAGTCAAAATGAAATAATCACCATTCTATGAGTTTTACCTAATTGGTGCAATTTTGACCCTTTTTGGCCCCTTTGGGGTTTGGTAAAAAATAACCCCTGATTCCAACATTAAAATCTTCAATCTACAGCTATATTAGTGGGGGCAAATGAACTGTTAATTTCAAAATTAAGATGGAATTAGTACATCACCATTCTATGATTTTCACCATATTTTGGGTCAAACTTACTCCTTTGGGCCCTTTCTGGGGTCAAAAAAAAACCCCAGATTCCAACATTCAAAATTCGTCTTGAAAATCACAGCAATAATTAGTGGGAAAATAAAAACTATTACATATATATACGTTGGATCACCATTAAGTATGATTTTTACCTTATTGGGGTCAATTTTGACCCTTTTTGGTCTTCTGGGTTCAAAATTAACCCCAGATTCCAAAATTCAAATTTTTCTTGAATTACAGCTAGATAGGGGGAATTGTATTAGTAATACATTTCAATATGAAGTCGGAATAAATGAATCACCATTCTATGATTTTACCTAATTTGGTTCAATTTTGATTTTTGGCCCATAAAAAATAAATGCACCACTTATGATGTCGACTCCATCCCAGGGTGAGATCCACACATATGTCCTAACACCTGGAAAATTGGCATATTCTACTCGACCATCTACCTAACTCGAAAAAACTAGAGCCCTTTCAAAGTGGGGCGCTCTTGACGTACTATAATGACATGTAAAAGTATCCTATATCTAACGCAGTCAGTTGTGACAATCTCCAATACGAAAGGCTTTGTTAACAGGGGAGTTTTCAAACTAAACGTGTAAAGTCACGAAGATGACAGAGATATAATGTACAGTACTCGATCGTACGGAGAAAAAAATGGCACAGTTAATGGTGGTGGCGTCGTCATTCCATTAAAAGGTTATTATGTATTTGTTATTGGAAACCGCAAATCTCAATGCTAGCTTGAAGCGGAACGTAACAAAACAAAAACACATGAGTGTTTTTATTTGATATGTGTGTAGGTTAGGCCGCTTCTAAGTAAAGACGATTACAAATAACCTGTTCATAGAGTTGGAATATTTTAAAATGAAAAGCAAGAGATACAACAATTTCAAGATGAATGTTTCACAACGACGACGTGGGATGATCATCTTGTTTGGATATGTTTCTAAAAAGGAATTACTGGCACAGGAATTGGTGTTGCGTTATTATTCCTTAAAGGTGTCAGGTTATTATTCCACTGGGTAAGTTAGACGTCAGCAAGATAAACGTATGGATTATACATGCAAGTGCCCATTGCCTATTTCTTCTTGAAGGGTAAATACTTTACAACGGTTCCCATCGCCAGAACCAATGGTAGTTATTGGTAGCGAAATCAAACCAGCGGTTCGTCAATAGAACATTCGCTTCTTGAACGTTGATCGATGCTAGATAATGGGAAACGGAAACAGGTAGTAAACACAACAGAATCTTAATGTGTAAACCTTTAATCACCTTTTTAATCATCTTGTAGTCTGAGATTGTTCGTGTCTTTGTCTAGGGTAAGGTTTTTTAGGGGATGCGTTGATCTGAAATTTTAAAAAGCTGACGATGCAGTGGATCAGATACCGTCACTAATCGCCAGTTGTTCTGGGTATTCGGTGTACGTGATCGTTTCGGGTGTTTATGTAACGAATTGTTGATGGATTATGAAAGACAATGATGTTATTTTTTTAAACTGGAGAAATCAGAGCTGTCGGTTTTCTAAAACATTCTTTACGGCAGATTTTTAGCCTGTATTTTGGGATAATTGTATATAAAAAACCGTACCATTTATATATTTTTCCCAGATAAAATTAGGAGAAACAAAACCTATATTGGATTTTAATAATTCCTAATTTTACACTATGTTTTGTCTTATCCCAGTGACGATATGACGAAACGACAACGCAGATAGGTATGCCCCACTGTCAAAATAGGCTATCAAGGATGCATTAAAATACACACTATCCTAACGCCCCTCAGCTAATTAGGAAAAGCCATCAAAGCTAAACAACACTTACGATCATCGTCCAAGATGGTAACTTCTGCAATCTTTAACCCAGTGCCAGCAGCCGACACAGAAAGCAATATGGAGAACTGTTCGTCGCTTTCGCCTTCAGCGTCCTCAATAATAGTAATGTTGATCTGAATAGTGGATTTAGCCGCTAAAAACATTGTAACATTATTAAGGCTGGTGTAGTCTACATTTTCTAATGCTGACATAGCTTTTGTTCGAACCTCTGAAATAGACAATTAAAATTCTTACATTACACTCTCTTATATTACTAAGGCAGTAGAAAATTGCTTAATTATAACATAATTTGCAAATTTCACAGGAAAAACTGAAATTTCCCAATAACGGGTAGAATTTCATAATAGATGAGATTTTGAACTACTTGTTTACAGTCTCCAAGTGTAATCTGGATATTCACCACGTATTACATTCAGTTTCTATGGTTTTGTTGGTAGGAAACTTTCTGAAAATACAGAAAAACCTCATCAAAATCCGTCCTTCCTTTGTGCAGCTACGACTGTAGATAGTAAGCTTGCAATTTTGGATGATTTTAGTGGCGCTATTCAAAATTTGTGTTGCCCCTAAATCGTACTGGAGTAACTAACTTTTAAAAAAATTATTTCAGCAATTTAAATGTATTTATGTTCTCCTGTTATAAGCCAAATGTTATTGGAAAAGCACTTTTGGAAAGTAGTTTTTCATTTTCCAAAAATCGGTGTTTGGACTGGCCGATTTTCATTGGTTTTCTCTGTGGTGGTATCGATGTACTTTTCAGAAGGGTGTCCACATGAGCCCCTTCCTCGTTATACACACTCAACCGGGAGTGCACAAGACCTTATACACTTGCATTGTTTTTATTATTTCATTCTAGTTTGTACGCGTTGAATGAGATTGCAACTACCTCTCTAGCCTTGTTCAAGGCTGTCTGCTAAGAACCGACAAACTTGCTAATTTTTTATTGACATTTATTCTCAATTATTTTGAACATTGTGTTTGCACGTTTGAAATCAGTGCTTTAGCATTGAAGGGGCTACCCTGTCAAGAGAAAGATTCAATAACAATTAAAAAAAAAAATTGGTATACTCCTTGGTGGTCTGTTGTGCACACTGGGACTAGGATCCTGCTAGTCTGGGTTTAAAACCACAAATACCTATTGTGGTCAGGTGCAGTGGTTATGCTACTCAGGGCGACAGCCTTGTTCTAATTGCTTTGTGGTTTTAATCTTGCCTGTATAAAACTCATATCATTTTTTGCAAATGCAGAAAAAAGCTTACAGATAGAACAAGGCGCTCTGCCTGAGTGGAATTTATTGAACTTGCTATTGGAAGGCTGCAAGCGTGGAACATAGGCCAGGTGGAATTAGAGCCATCAAATAAGGTGCTTGAATTTTTGCCATTATATTGCTATTTCTTTAGTTTTAGGGAGGGGGAATATGCTCCACTCGTCGCATGATTGCTGCCTAATATGATCTGACATTATTTGTATCTGACGTGTGAACCAGTGAATGAAGTTGGTAGAGCGCCTTGAACAAGGCTACTTACTACCTCTCCAGCTCTCCTACAATCCAAAAAAAGTCTATTATATACGACTATTATATCAAATACATACGGATACTTCCATTGCCAGATCCACGATTGGTCAGTGGTAATGAAACAAAACCAGCAGACTCGTTAACGGTAGCGTTCTCCTTGTCAAAGTTTATCGATGCTTCAAAAGTCAAAACAGGAAATTAAATTTAAACCTCCTACATTCAAATTCCATTTAATAAGTTAACATCAATGACTTTTAAGCAAAAAAAATGTTAGATATAACACCAGGGTATGAAATAATAATAATTAACCTGTCTATATCAAATTGGAAACCACCAAATGAACACGCTGACTGCATGTACACAAATGTACAAAGTTATTTCAAACAACAACAACTGAGCATTTGCATATTATGATTTACAGCCTGCTTTAAAACTAGAAATATTACTGATAACATGTAAATCAGATGCGATTTCATTCCAAATACGTGGACATGAATTAAACAGATATTTGAATACAAAGTCTTTGCAGATTGGTGTAAAAGCGCAATACTCTATATAGAATGTTATACTGAATCGAAGAACCAAAGAAGCAGGGGTCAAATCATGCAAAATCTTCAAATCGAGAAGTCAAGTAAGGCAGACGAGTATTGCATTTGTTGTATATTTGTTTTATGTAATCAATTGCCAATAAAATTGCCCATATGCAAATTGTCTTTAATTGAATGATATTTCGAAATGAAAAAAAGTTACATCACTTACGGTCGTTGTCGAGAATAGTAACTTCCGCGTTTCTTATTCCAATACCTACTGCCCACCCAAAGAGTGTTATGGAGAATTGCTCATCAGTTTCGCTTTCAACATCATCAATAATATCGACATAGATCTGAACACTAGAGTTACCCTCTACAAACAGCGGTTTCATTGCTTTGCCATTGTAGTCCAACGTTTTCCGATGCTGGATATGGTCGTTGTAAGTAGTCTGGCAATCAAACCCAATGATATATGAAACACTTGCTGATCTGTAACACTCACCCCACCTCTGGGGTTATCACCTTCTATAGCCAAAAGGATGGTGTGGCCTTTCTCTTTGAACACCGTCCTGGTTGTTTTACATTTTTCAATATAAAACCCATACCCTACTATCGTTTTTTTTCGTAAAAGTGAAACGCGTGATTCGGTTCGACTAAGAGCCTTAATTATCTCATCTAGACGTGCGGATCTCCTCAAATCCCAGATTGGCCAAATGTGCCAAAGTATAATGACATTCTCGTATGCATGCTAATTATCATATTTGGGTACCAGCCAATATTTGTATTTATGACGGCAAGCCGAGTATTCGTTTATGCATTTAGCGAGCAAAATAGCAACAACTGGTTGCTCAAATATCTCTCTAAGAAGATTGACAGGAGTCGTCGTAAATATCTAGGATGTATTAACCTTTTTACATTGCAAGTTTTGGAAAGGTAGTACGGTCTAGTCAAAAAATTTACACTCCTTTGGTTTGAATTTTTCCTATCATTAGTGAAAAACTACCCTACGTAGTCCACTCCACCTATAACTTAATTATTTCACCTACTAGAGAAAATTTTGAATTTGAGTTTTGAAACTTGGCATTGCGAAGTTATGCTAACCTAAAGATAGGTACCCATCTTTCACTCTGTCCACGGAAGCACGGTTGTGTAACATTGCCTCAAGAGAACTTTTGGGATGAGTCTACATCATACAAATCATGGTTATTCTTTCTTTTGTGCTTTGATACCTTTGTTGTAAACCATCAAGAAAAAATGTCAAGCTAGTTCATTATTCTGAAATCAATAACAAATTATGGAGCTTACAAAACACCCAAATTTTGGAACACTACTGCAATAAATTTTTCTGAAATTGAATCTTCATCGACATAGCTTTTTTCCCAGAAACGGAGTGCAAATAGTTAGGCAAATCCTGGCAATACAGCCGGTTGACCAAATATTTTCCACCGACTCCTTCATAAGCTGATGGGGTGGGGCTACTTTGGGGGATCAATATTGAACATTAACACACATCAACGTCCATCTGCCTTTCCCATTTCATCTCAATCCTGTCCCTCACGCCCCTCTCTTTTCTCTACTCCTTTCTTCTTGTTCCTTTTCCCACTTTTCCTATTTTACCACTAACTTAAGCTTATTTCCTGTTCTGGTTCGGACCCCATGGGGAAGGGGTCAATGTGTCCCCTTCCCCCCGCAACAACCCCTGCCCCCTCCCCCTGCCCCTGTTACGGCGCTACTGTCATTGATTATTGGTTTAAGAACTATTACCAACAACAGTTGTTACGGTTTAGGTCATGGCTACGTAAGAACAAAAAATACAAAAGTTGTTAAGCATTCTGATGACAGTTACTCAATGGCTTTGCTCTGCTGTGGACGTGAAGATTGTACAACCGTGGTCACAAATGGTTTTTTTTTGGCGGCTTTCCGTAAATTTCATACTGCAATAGGCGAAAAGGTAAACTTTTGAATTTTTTTTACCAATGACATGGATATAATGAGCTATGTTTTCCATGTATAAGAACCAATTTTCTAAACTGTCAAATATTTAAAATATTTTTTGAAGTTGAGATGTAACTTTTTTGACTCCACACCTGTATGTTCAAAAACTGTAAAAACTCAAATTCCAAAATTCGTTAGTTTTCATTATATTTATTTTTCGTCGGCTTCGGCACCTGGGGTACTCATAATATATATATTACGCTGTCTTGCATGATTCTTAGGGTATAATGCACACAAACACAAAAATGGTAAAATGCATTAAGCAACATCAAAATCGGGTACTATATATACAAAAACCAAATACAAACCAATTCCCTAATTATGAAAATGACTTTTACCAGAATATTTCTTGTTTTTGAGGGGACAAAGGTTTTCTTTTCGCATCCACCCTCGGTGAGTTTGCTGACACTATATGCTTCAGAATCACATAGCTTGAATTGAAGTTTGGTTTTATATAAAGAGAGACTATATTCTGATGAGTACTCTCGTGGATATGATCATTAGACTTTTTATCTGCACCGTAAAGAGCGGGAATTGGAATGCTTCTTCTTGCGTATGTCCGTGAACAAGAGCATTACATTTCAAAACCGCTGTGAATCAGCCAGCCATTCATTGGTGGTGCCATCAATTTCCAACAGACCTGAGATACCATTTGGTGGCTTGTGAAGGGGGAAGGATGTGATGATGTCATCAGCGGTCTGCTCTTCTGCGCCACACTCGTAGGCTGGACTTTCGGGAATACCCCATCTGAACAGACTGGTCTTAAAGCGTCCGATACCACTACACAGGCGATTCAGCCTTGTCCATGCATGTCTGGGTGGGTCAAAGCCTGGGCAGTTACCAAATGCATGACTGATAAAGTGCTGCAGTGATGACGATGATCCACGCCACTGGTATCTTCAAACATTGGTGGTCCAAACTTTTAAGATTCAGTCAGCTTAAGTTTGATCTTGAAAAGTCAGTATACAACCGCGATCTATTGTGTGTTAGTTCTGACAGTTTGGTTTTTAACTCAGGCACAAAAGCATCAAACAGTGCTATAATTTGACAACAAAACATAAATAGACTCTATAGCTTATTACGAGGCAGCCTTGCAAGGACACAATCCCACAAAGCATTTTCCTCATACCGTCACATTGAAAGGTATATAGCGCAAAAAATGTTCCTGGTTTTGAGGGAGCTAGTCACATATGACTGTATGTGTGGAAGAAGATATACTATTGGAACACCAAACACATAGTTCTCTGTTTCTCTGTTAAACACTTTTAGAATAATACGGGGCCTAATCTACTTGTTTATCGGTACATACGGACACTCCCATTGCCTGCTCCATTGTTGGTCACTGGTAATGAAACCACGCCTGCAGACTCATCAATCGTAATGGTCGCTTTGTCAAAGGTTATAGATGCTTGATTTAAAAAATACAGAACATATCATTACAACTATATAAAAAAATTAGCATCACTAGTAATGATCTTGTAGCTTTATTAAGGCAAAGGACGTGTTTTATTTGCTCGATTGTTGACAATGCACTCAAACAGTAAACATTAGATAAGGATGATCAAACCTATAACAGAGTACCCACTGCAAACGAGGACAACTGCAACCTTAAACTTCACACTTCTTTCTCAGGAGATATTAACACAAAAACCAGCCCCAATCTTATAAAGAACTGAATTTCAATCTGTGTTTTCTCAAAGTTATTTATTTATATATCTTATTACTTCCAAGTACGGCAACTTGACGACAATATTATGTGGAACAGTGTAAGTACTGAAAATATTTGTATAAGAAAACAATCATTAAATTGAAGGGGTTATTCAAGTAAAAGTCAATGAGAATAAATAAGTATATAATTATGACTGTGCCGTGATTTTGTGCACACATAACGCTGAACTAAATAGCGCGCTCATCAAGAATCCCCGGAGTCCTCATCTCTCTCCCTGTTGCCATGTTAGCCTCAGATACTCAACAGCACATATAAGTTCATTTGTGTGGCTCAACGTGGTAATCTACACAGAACTTTCCTCAAGGAGACGTTCGAAATTAGGGACCAAAAAAATACTCAACAGGCGGGCGTTTTCCGGTTCTGCCAGGTTCCGCGCGGTTCAATTAATTCATTGAGTTTGCTGAATTAATTACTTAATTAATTACTTTTTGCATCAATTCACACACACACTCAAATATATTTAGATCTTAACAGAAGTGTTACTTTTTATTGGATCGGCACCTTTTCATTGTATTGTTTGTGACCACCACCACCTGACCGTGACCTGACCACGGAAGTGTTAAAAAGTGTTAGCCGCTGAGTTAATATTGTGTTTAGATTGTAGTTTTATTTCCGTGCATGCCTTCAGCATCCCTACACTAAATACATATCCAAAATCTGACTTATGTTCAGATTTACAGAACGTTTTTATTGGATAACGACGTTAATACGATATATCGCAAGCAAGGGATGTCGTAGTCGATATTTCTATTTTAGATGCTACTTTTCCATTATCCCCGTTACTGTTTGAGGATTCTTTTAATAACTCAATTCCTTTAACATATCCATAAGAACACTTACGATCGTCATCCACAATAGTAACCGTGACATCTCTTATTCCAAAGCCGACATTCTTTCCAGAAATCGATACATGAAATTGCTCTTCATTTTCAGATATGGTGTCGTCAACAATAATGATGTTTGTTGGTTGACTGGATTTAGCTGGTATGAAAACGCTGACATTATGCAGACCGATGAAATCAAAGTTATTAAGGGCTGATACTGCTGATGTTTGAACATCTGGAAGCATACAGAAGCAAAGTATGATATGCATCAAAATAGGCTTCAATTCTCGCTATTTGAAATACTGTGCACCGCCAGCGGGTTACCAGTCGTATTTTTAAATCAATGGTGGACACCGCTTCCCCAGTCATAGGGCAGGAGCAGGATATGATAAGGGCCTTGTTTAAGGAATTCGTTTACTTCCCACTACAGAAAAGGTTTGACACCTTTGGTAGTTAGTATGCACCCTCTACATTAATGTTAGATGGTAGTACTCTCAAATTGTTGTACCACTTTTTCAATAGGGGCCAATTTAAGTTTACACAGGGGTCAAACTTTTAAAATGCCGCAATCATATTGAAATGTATGCCATATTGTCCATCTAATCATAAGGATTCAAAAAATGTATAGTTTGTACCACCTACGACCATTGGTTTTGGAGTTATATGGTAAAAATGGCTAAAATGGTAACAAAGGTCAATCTCAATTTGTACACGGGTCAACCTTAAAAGTTAATCTGATTATATTTTAAATACTTACAAATTATTGCCTGTGGTAAGAGGACTCCCCAAAAGTATAGTTTTGATTATGTTAAATGTTTACTTACGGAGATAAGGGTCAAAGAAGGTCAACGCCAATTGCATTTTGTTACCCTATGACCTATTTTGTCGCATAACATATATTGCAGATGGTACAAACTATTTCTTATTTTGACGCATTAAGCTAGATGAATAACTTCTATTATTTTTCAACAAAATTGGAGCAACTTCTGATTTTGACCCCTGTACAAATAGAAATTGATTTTTTTTACCATTTTAGCCATTTTTACCCTATAACTCCAAAACCATTGGTCATAGATGGTACAAACTATACATTTTTGGAATCCTTATTACTAGACGGACAATATAGTATACATTTCAACATGATTGGAATATTTTAAAAGTTTGACCCCTGTGTAAACTTACATTGGCCCTATTGAAAAAGTGACACCCCAATTGAGAGTACTACCTACCTAGCGTTGATATAGAGGGTTCATACTAACTACCAAAGGTGTCAAGCCTTTTCTGTAGTGAGGGGTAAACGATGATGTTTGACCTGGGTCCAAGTTCCTCCACTCTCACCATTGCATTAACGCACACGTAGATTATGTTTGAAACCACTCAACGAAAAAAGAGTATAGTATGATCAGTAAGTTCTGGCTTTAAGATAAAGTGAATAACATTCGACATACTGTTCTTTATTAGAAGAGAACCATGAGCGTACAGCAACCTGGAGGAGAGAGTTTTTATGGTCTTGAAGTACCATGAAACGCAAATTCCTACCAACACCTTGATACTTTGCTTCCAAAATCATTTTTTATTGACTTCAACAATTAGTAAATGCACGAAGATAGTCAATATTTTAAACCATTTCTTTGGATTTGGAGTGTTTATTTTGGTTGCAGTTACATTCCTTCTGGCACAATTTTTTTACAAATACCAATTCTGTAAAAAATTCAAAGCTCCATTTCATTGATGTGCAATAAATATTTGTATTGTTTATTATTTATGAAAATAATATTTAAAATTGAACTGTTTATGTTGATTATTAGAACTTTGTTTACTTTAACCTGTGTTTTGAATCTTTTGTCAAGTTACAATCTTTTGTGAGCTTTAAGACAGCATGGCATAACTGCGCGAAACCACTCTGCCTATGCATAAAAGTTGACATAAAATCGATTTTGGTGTATGGCACTAAATTGATTTTATCTTTGGATTGACAAAAACAAATAAGATGAAACAAACACAATTGAAAAGCCTGATCTTTGTTCTTTTATATTGTGCAAAATAAGAATAACTTATTTTGAAATTTCATATTTAACCATTTTTTTTATTGTACTAATTTTTTGAGACAGGCTGTAGAGTTGACATCATCAGCAATCATATCATTTTAAAAGAATCTGAGAAAAGCAAACGTTAACAATGTCAAAGGGAATAGGGCATAATCTTCTAAATACTTACAAACCGTTCCATTGCCAGAACCAATGTTAGTTATTGGTAGCGAAATCAAACCAACTGACTCGTCAACGGAAACATTAGCCTCTTGAAAGTTGATCGATGCTAAAGTAATTGAAAAACCACAGGACAGTGTTATGTAAACTGTTACCATCTTAGTAACTAACATCATAGATGTACTAACGTCACAAGGTAGCTATTCATTTTTTACTATTTTCTATTTCAGACGATGTTTCATTTCTTCTCTCAAAGAAAAAAAATATTAAAATACAACCATTACAGTTTAAGGGATTCAACTACTGTGGTTTTGAATGTATTTCAATTCGCATTTTCACATGAGGCCATACTTCAATGCTCCCAAATCACACTTTTATATGGATACATCCATGGAACCATTAATTTGAAAAGCTTTAAGAGAATGATTACTTATGAAATACATTCAGAGAGCAAGTTACGCTTTGTGCCTGCAAAGGTATGATTTCTTTGCTCGTAATTTCATTTGAAGTTTTTTCTTTGTGTAGCAAATCAGAAAATTTATATTTCTTAAATACTCGGTGATAATATTTCTTTCAAAAAGTATTTTTAATTTCATATGTCATGTATTGTCCCCAAACCAACTGTTAACCTGACCTTTTCCAGCAACTTTTTTTCTGGCAAACTGTTGTTATGTGGCTTACTATGTGCATAAAATATCTAATGCCCAACGCTTTCTCATGATACAAAAATGAAGCTATACGAAATAAATCATTATTTCGGCCTTTTGCGACAGTAAATTTTATTGTATTTCATATACCACAAGACAATCCAATTAAATTTCACTCGCTAACGGAAATTACGAATACACGCACGATTGGATCTACTGCCTTGGATAAAATAAAGGCAATATTGCTTGGCACCGTAACTTCCAACCAAAGAAACATTCTTTGTGCGCAATTTTCGTGAACTTGACATTTTCGGGCGTTCCTCAAGATTTTTGATGAAGATAATTATGTAAAAAACTGAAGAAATCAGAGCTGTCCGTTTCCTACGGCAAGTTTTTATCCCGACTTTCTATCCAAAAACTTAACAATGAATTTTTTGGGAGAAATTACAATTTTATATCCATCAGATTACTCATAATTATTCATTTTCAAGAAATACTCGTGTTAAATTAGGAGAATCAAACGATAATTGGATTTTAATAATTCCTTATTCATTTAACACTGGGCTTTGTCATCCCAGTTATGATATCACGAAACGGCAGCGTAGAAATACGCAATCAAACCTGCACCCACTCCACACTATCGTAGCGCCTCCAGCTATCGTGAATAAGTAAAAATAGCCATCAAAGTCAAACGACACTTACGATCATCGTCCAAGATGGTTACTTCTGCGATCTTTATTCCAGTGCCAACGGCCGACCCAGAAAGAATTATGGAGAACTGTTCGTCGCTTTCGACTTCAGCGTCTTCAATAATAGTAATGTTGATCTGAATAGTGGATTTAGCCGCTAAAAACATGGTAACATTGTTAAGGCTATTGTAGTCTACGTTTTCGAACGCTGATATAGCCTTTGTTCGAACCTCTGTAATAGACAATTTTAATTTAAAAAAAAAATTACATTGCACTGTCAGGACTATGTTACTAAGGCAGTAGAAATATTTACTAAATTGCTATATAATTTTCAAATTTTACAGAGGAAATCAAATTCTCCCAATAACAAAGGTCGTTAAACATAATTATTGCCAATTACAGTCACCAACTGTTTATTAGCATGTTCATCACGGTTCCTAAACATGCAAAACTGGATTCATCCGATATGCTCCTATACAGGGCGTATCAATAAAAAACGCAACAAAACATCTCCCCAATTTTCGTGGTAATTGTGTAAAATTATTCCAAAATTAACTAAAATCATCTTAAAGCCACAAAACCCCTCTTTCCAATGATAGTTAATTTATTCATGTGCGGTCATAGATAACCAATTAGCATGATTAATCATTGTTTCAACGGACAGAAATTACGGCACAGTGGCCTATGGGACCCTGGAAAACAAGCAATTGCTCATAACACAAAACAGCAAGATCGGGATCAACTCAAATTTTGTGAATAAGCCTTTCTCAAGGATATCTAGTGAACAATGAATACAACAGAAGGTGCTGGAATCACGAAATCCACCTTTAAGGTAGATGAAACATTTGTTTCATTTTTTACCAAAATTGGAGCAACTTCTGATTTTGACCCCTGTACATATGGAAATTGACCTTTTCGCACTTTTAGCCATTTTTACCATTTTAGCCATTTTTAACCCTTTTAGCCATTTTTACCCAATAACTCTAAAACCTATGGTCATAGATGATACAAACTATACATTTTGGAATCCATATAACTAGACGGACAATATTGCAATGATATAGCGGGTCCATACTAACTACCAAAGGTGTCAAAGCTGAGATGTTGTCGGACATGAACGATAATGTTTGACCCAAGTCCTTGCTCCCGCTCTAATAGAGGACTTCATCATGTCCGTATAATTCAATCAACCCACAAACAAACCTCTCTATTGAAGCCTGTATAGAAGATTCTAGTGAAAAGTCACCGACGCTAGTCACCGATGGCAACTCGCGCATGTGTAGTGCATTCGGGTGACTGACCTAAGTATACACAGAACCGAATGCAGTAAATATGTGTGTACATTGTACGTGTCATGCAAACCATGCTTGACCGCGCCCACAAACACGGTTCCGCGCATATAATTATGACAGCAATCAATACTCCCATTGCATTTCCCAGTTCAAACTTGGTTCCACTGCTGGAAAATAGCCATGCATATATGCATTGTCACCTTATTAAAATTAAATGTCACCTTACAATGATATCACTGTGGGTTCAGGAATGATCTAAGTAATACCGACACAGATAGTACATCTCACTAGTCACATTATATAGCGCATAATCTACGATTATTTAGGAGTACTTTTTCAACCCTCAATTTCCGGGATTGACTCATGGCGCAGCGTTACTGATATAAAAACAACACCAACACTCAACAACGGAAAGTCTTATTTAAATTCTGTTTTCAGCTTCCGATAGCCAAGACCATACCGGATTTTCCCATTATCATTGCGCATATAATTTTGACCACCTGAGGTCTAAAAAAGTCTCTCGAACGTCATGAACACACATTGCAGAATTTCCAAAATCCCCAAGCTGTATCACAAATATGACGTCACCATTCAGTAATGCGAGTAATGAGCGGCGCTCTTCATTTGTAAATTGTATTGGAAGAAGTGTGTACGTGCAACCGATACCGCACCGATGAACATTCAATAGCTAACGCTCTCTATCCGTACAACACTTAAAGACGCCTCAACCTGGATCGCCGAAGGCTCTTACTTCGAGGGCAAAGCCCTCGACTGAGCGGAGCGAGGCGTCTGCGCAAATAGGGATAGTTATGTGCAAGCATAATGTGTCAATCAAAGTATTGTGTGGTCATCATATGGGATGATTGTACGTAATCATTGATTGCTCGTGTCAACATTGTCTGTCAACTGAACCATTATTTTCTTTAATCACAATGCGAATGTCCGACAGTAACATTAAATAACCCTCGTCCAACCAAGGGGGGCACCCCCCAGTGAACTTCGCTCCGGTGCGCTAAAATGCCAAAAACTTTCGTAAAAAGCTTCTATGTAATCGTTCTCTCATCCTTTCCGGTCATTTTAGCGAAAAAAAAAGTGAAAGTAGCACCTTCACCGGGGTTAGAGTATGCCGTCAAAGTCGAAGGGTAGGGGGGTGGTTGCCACCCAAGGATATTTTATGGTGCATTTTTGAAAATATTATGCACAGTATGGCTCTAAAACTCTATGTTTATGTAAAACTAGTCATTTGCCATCATTTAGAGCTGAAAACCGCATGAAAATCCGATATTCCTATGTTTTTTAGCAAAATCGGATTTTCGCCTATTTTCTGTGGAAAATGCCAATTTTGCCGACTCGCGGACTTAATGACGTCATTGTGACGCCATACTAGGCATGTTGGTACTTATTTTGGTATCAATGGAAAGAGAAGGACCATACCTATCCGCTGGTATCAAAATCATAAGCATCGGGTGCTTTATAACGAATTCTCGAGGGGGGTGGTAACCACCCCCCCCCCCTTGGTCGGGTACGTAGTACAAAAACCCTTGGTTGGACGAGGGATAATGCCGCCAGACAATAGTATCTTATCTGTTTGACTGCAATGCATTCGCGCGGCGCCGTACTATGTATTGCCCAATCAGTTCCCAGGAAAATTACGGATGATTTATCCCGGAAAATAAGGAAAAACAAAACACGCAAAACAAACGCGGAAAGGCGATGCCCAAGAGATTCCCCACTAGAGGGCGCTATACCACATTGTATACAGAGATCGTATAGGACTGTAGCAAATAACAAAAAGCCCAACGTCTTGATTGATGAAAGGCTATACAACACTGCACGTTTCTTTATGTACATCGATAGGTATCTGGGGTCGGTTCCCCAACTCGTGCGCAACCCTACATGTATACTAACGCATGCGTATATTATACATAACAGACCTTTTCATACCAGTTACACAGTGCTTTGGACAAAGTGGTCCACTCAGGCATGACATAGTATGCGTGAGGATTTACGACTGAGTTTCGGGAACGGACCCCTGGTTGGCATCAAAGAATTAATAAAATCCTGTGAATTAATTTAATTTTGGGGGAGCGCAGCGGTTCTTCTCCCGCTTTACACCACTGAGGTCCCAGGTTCGATCCCCGGGTCGGGCACGAGGCTTTACGTGTAATTGGTTTCCAGTCCTAGTAAATAAATAGTTTCAATTTTGATATGTCCATCCACTTTTGAGATATTTGCAGGCAAAAATTAAGGTGTAGGGGCCATGCCCCCCCCCTCGTTCTGCCGCTGTTGTTCAATCTTTCAACTCAATAGCAGGTGAGACTGCAAATAAAACAAATTAAAAACGACAGTGTTGAGAAAAGGAAACTGTTCCGGTGTGAAAGTAATCATAGTCCGGCAGGTATCATAGTCCGGGCTCCATAGATGACAACGGAAAAAACGTGAAACTAATGTTGCGTGAAGAGTCTACTGAATCGATTGCCCTATTATTCACCATTGTTCCCGGACTGTGAGCCCGGAGGACTATATCTCCTGCCACACCGGATTTTTTAGCAATCTTACGTAAATAGGGTATTCTTCTTAGCACTGTTTATCATGAAAAAAATACTCACGGAATATTCCATTGCCAGAACCAATGTTAGTTATTGCTAATGAAATCAAACCAGCTGATTCGCCAATAGAAGCATTTTTCTCTCTAAAGTTAATCGAGGCTTGAAGTGATAAAACGGGAAGATAGATGGATGAAGCAAGTTGTCAAAATTGTGATTTGTTCCCTTTTATGCAAAATTCTAGTAGTTTAGCATAATTCTTATAAGTAAGATTCATTAAAATGACGGATGAATTTTAATGAAGCGTAATAAAGCTACATTTAATGTTAAACAACACTTACGATCATCGTCCAAGATAGTGACCTTAACGCTCTTTATTCCAAAGCCAACAGCTGACCCAGAAAGGGCTATAGAAAATTGTTCATCGTTTTCACCCTCACTGTCGTCAATAACCGATATATTTATCTGAATAGTATTTTTAGCAGCTACAAACATGGGAACATATTCAACGTCAATGTAATCGACGATTTCTGATGCTGATATGGAGGTTGTTCGTACCTCTGGAATAGAATGTCGATATTACATTATAATTATAATACGAGGGGTGGTTGATAAGTTCTAAGCCTAAGGTAGAAAGAGATATGCTTCAAAGTTCAAATTTACACCATCTACAGTTTCATTCTTCAAATGAAAATTCCAGAAGTTTCATGTGTATATCTCTTCTATTTATTCACTTGCAAGTAATCAAACATTGAGAGCTTTGCCGGACCAATTGAAGCAATTACGCGAGAAAATTAAAAAGTGGAGGAGTTCCTATTTCATCTTTGGGAAGAGATAGTAGTCAGACGGTGCCAAATCGGGTGAATAGGCTAGATGTTCTACCAAATTGAACCCACACTGATGGATTGCAGTCATGGCTACCACAGACTTATGGACTGCGGCGTTGTCATGATGGAAGGGCACCCCCGATGTCAGCTTTCCTCTCCTCAACTTTTCTCGCGTAATTGCTTCAATAGGTCCGGCAAAACTCTCAATGTATGATTACCTGCAAGTTAAAAAATAGAACAGATATACACATGAAACTTCTGGAATTTTCATTTGAAGAATGAAACTGTAGACCGTGTAAATTTGAATTTTGTAGCATATCTCTTTCTACCTTAGGCTTAGAACTTATCAATTACCCCTCGTATGTGTTAAGCTAGGGAAACAATTTGCACCACATATTACCTGAATCAAAGCGACTTTTAACTTTTGACCCATGTACACACCAAAATTGACTTTTTTCACCATTTTAACACTTTTTACCCCTTTAACCCCGAAACTATAATAAGCCATAGATACTGTAATCCATACCTTTTTAGAATCCTTGTAATCTGAGAAAGAGTGCCATGAACTTTTCAACTTGATTGGACCATCTTAAAATTTTGACCCTTGTATAACCTTGAAACTCAAGATGGGGCCCATTAAGGAGGGTTGGTAAGTGCTTCCATCAATTTTATGGATTATCAATGCCTAAAGTACTTATGTGCAAAAATTCACAAATTTATCCGGAAGCGCACACTCTTTCACTACATTCCCCTGCTACTTATTTTCGCGTCATCCATTTTGGCCCGAATTCATGCTCCAGGACCATGACCAGTCTTATTATCTCATAAGGCAGCTATTCAATATTTTTCTGCTTCAATCCACAACTCTGATGTTTTTATGATTCCAATCTCCAACTCTAAAATGCAAATAAAATCATAAACTAAATTTTGTTCCTGGAGTGGGATTCGAACCCACGACCTTTAAATAACAAGACGAGCGCCCACAAACACACGCCACGCAATCCGAGCCAGCAGGAAGTGGATCTTTTGTAATACTTCAATATAAACATTAACGGAATAAAGCGCACACATAATAATGAATAGCGCCCCTATGAGACGAGTTGAAAATATATGCTCCAGGAGCATGAATTCGGGCCAAAATCTCCAAGAATCATCCGTACACCTAATTGACATAAGAAATTAGTTGCATCCAACAACCGCACACTTAGCCTTGCTATTATTTTTTATTGCCATTTATTCTCAATTATTTTGAACATTGCTTTTGCAGGTTTGAAATCAGTGCTTTAGCATTGAAGGGGCTACCCATGTCTAGAGAAATATTCAATAAAAAAAAATAAATTGGTATACTCCTTGGTGGTCTGTTGTGCACACTGGATCTAGGAGTCTGCTAGTATGGGTATAAAACCACAAATATCTATTGTGGTCAGGTGCAGTGGCTATGCTACTCAGGGCGACAGCCTTGTTATAATTGCTTTGTGGCTTTAATCTTCCCTGTATAAAACTCATATCATATGTTTGCAAATGCAGAAAAAGCTTACAGATAGAACAAGGCGCTCTGCCTGAGTGGAATTTATTGAACTTCCTATTGCAAGGCTGTAAGCATGGAACATAGGCCAGGTGGAATTAGAGCCATCAAACTAGGTGCTTGATAAAATGATTTTTTTTTTGCCATGGTATTGCTATTTCTTTAGTTTTAGGGAGGGGGAATATGCTCCACTCCTCGCATGATCATTTCTGCCTAATATAATCTGTGATCAGACGTGTGAACCAGTGAATGAAGTTGGTAGAGCGCCTTGAACAAGGCTACCGCACACTGTAATAAGGATCCCTCTGTGCCGAACTTCTGGGCTAACCCATTGTTTCGGCAAGCAGGTTAATGACGTAGCCCGCATTTCGGCATGAATGTTTGCCCAAACAACGGGCGTTTCGGCATAGCCCGGTATTTCGGCGCAGCAATATCGACTAAGATACCAAAGAGGTTCTATATAGATAGAGAGGCAAAACGTTACGTCATCTTTAGAAATTCATCGTCTCGCATGTTTTGCCGACCACAAAGAAACATAGAGTACCAACAATAGAAAGCAATGGCTGCCTCCGCTTCTTCCACATACTGTGGGTGGCCAGGTGTAATAATAGTGCACCTGGATCATTGTGCTCAGATACTCTTTTTTCCCATAATGCAATGCGCGCTTAGGTGAAAAGATGCATTCATTGAGGTGGTTTATTAAATCAAGACGACTGACGTGTCATTTCATTCGTTGTGTGGCCATGGGTAGGACAAAATCTAACCACCAATAGCACCCAACATCCAACCACTGATATTTTGCCGGATTGTTTGTATCGATTTGACATTATGTGTGTATACAAGCACCCAAACTAATAATTATTCCGTGCAATATTCAAAATGTCAGCGCCCAGCACGGACGACTGGTTTTGAATGGGCTTCACCCCCTTGTAAGATACCGTCAACATGATTTCTTTTGAAATCGATTCTTGGAATCAAGTTTATATCTGAATCGCTTCTCGCATTCTTTATGTTTAAATAGAAAACAAACAATAAAATACGGTGGATCTACTACACAATTACAAAGGATAGATTAAAGAGTGAACACCCCCCCCCCAAGTTAAAAGGAGTTGAGTGTTACATTGTTTTATCAACTCGTGGTAACTTAATTCATTGAATAGAACTTTTATACTCGACAGTGTTCTTGAGGCTAAACATCGTCATGTGAGTGCAACAAAGTCGTATCTACATTTTAATGATTTTACAGGAGAAGCATTTTTGTGTTTCATTGTTTTGTGACTTTTCGAATGAAAATAATTCTTACACACGATAAAAATATCTTGTAAATATTTCATTTCCCACTTAAGTCGACTAATTAAAAAGTAATTGGCTAACTAAAATGGCGAAACTACACACATGATTTCCCGTGTCGTGCAACAAAGTCGTATTTACCAGTGACGGCTTTGTTGCACGACACGGGAAATTCAATTTTGAGTGCAAAAAAAAATCGTATCTACACCTAATTAAGCATAATTAGCCTAATAAGTCTGCAATTAAATTGAGCCTTATATTTGAAATATATGTTAAATTATGCGTAATTCATTTACTTTTGTAATTTGTAAATTAATTAGGTACTGAGGGTAATATTGAGTGGAAAAAGGTCGTAACTGCATTTTTGATATTTTTAGGGTTTTTTTGTGCCGAACTTAGCATAAATTAGCATACACTTGGTAAAAAATTAAATTGCTCTTTTCACAAAATATTTTGGGAGACTTTTTACTCAACCATCGCTTTACAAGAAATAAAATGTCGTCTCTGCCGTGTCGTGCAACAAAATCTACCAGTTACGACTTTAACATAAACTTGAAAGTTTACTTACTTGCTTAGCGGACAAGATTAGCAGGGAAGTAAAGCGTGTGCGGCTTCCGGATAAATTGTGAATCCTGGCACCACAGTTACTTTAGGATTGATAATCCATAAAAATGTGGAAGAGTGCCTATTCCCTTAAGCACACCCGACTTGGATTTAAAGGTTATAAGAGTCACAAATTTCCAAATGTTACGATTGGTGTTGAAAGTATACTATGGGTTTGTGTTACAATGATTCCAAAAAGTATAGTTTACACTTCTATGGCTTATAGTTTCGGGAGTTAGGGTTAAAACGGTAAATATAGCTAAAAAAGTCAATTTTGGTGTGTACAATGGTCAAAAGAAAGTTGCCTTTGATCATGGTAATATGTGTGCAAACCTGTTTCCTTGAAATAAGGAATAGTTGCCTTATATGTATGCTTAGGTTTCACGTATCCAACAAAATAGGTCACAGGTCAATAGATCCAATAGCTGCCAAATGGCTATGATTTATTCGTACTTTTGGTTAATAACCAAACACTTAAAATAGTCCAAACTATTCCTATATTTCATTTATGAGATAAACAACAACTTGAAACACGTTTTAAAAAAATGGAGGCCCAGCAGCAACTTTTAATTTGACCCCTGTACAAACCAAAATTGCTTTTTTCACATTTTTACAGTTCTTTACCCCAAAACTCCAAACCTTTGGAAGCCACACAGGTAGTATAAAACTATGACATTTTTGGAATCCTTGTAACAGACAAACAACATGGTTGGCCTTTCAACACAATCGGAACATTTCAATTTTTTACTTGTGTAACCTTGAACTCCAAGTGGGTACCACGAAAGGGGTGGTGGCAAGTGCTTCCTCAATTTTATGGATTATATTCAATGATATATAACTTGTGTACCAAAATTCAGTTTATCCAGATGTGCACAATCCGGAGATCAGTGCACTACAGTCCCTCCACAATAGCCAATCAGGTAAGCACTCGATTCCAGTGTATTGTGCTCATTCATGCGTATAGGCGTGGCGTTCGAGCCCTGTGCGATTCAGCTATCTGTGTAATATCCTGGAAAGGAATTAACCCCGTTGGTGTCCCGATTTACCCATTGCGATATTTGGCGAAGTGCATGGTCCGGGACACCCCTCTGCGCCGAGGTCATATAGATGTATGTTGCTGATTAGGGAAAGGTGATCCGATCTGATGAATCCTTGAATATGCTTTAATGCGTGTATGGTATGGTTGGCCACAGAGGGATCAGCGGCCATTTGTGGAAAGGCGCTTAAAGGCCAATAGCATAAGGCGCCTATATAAATCGCTGCTATTATTATTATTATATTATTCTTGTGCCTAAACAGAAATTCCAATTTAGTGACAAAGTGCTCTCCACCTAAATATGCTATTTAGCTTAATAAACTCTGCATAAATTGAGAGTCACCTGAAATTGATTATAGTTCCAATAAGCATTAAAATGAACGACATTTTCATATATATGAATTAACTCAATTTTGCCAAAATGTCAGTTACGACTTTGTTCACTCACATGACAGTAGGATTTCATCAGTTTGTACGATATGAATTATCAGGTATTAAATCGCAACTTATTCCTCTCTGACAGAAAAAAGACTCCATATTCGATATTATATAAAATACATACGGACACTTCCATTGCTTGTTCCAAGATTGGTCAGTGGGGTTGAAAGAAACCAAACCAGCGGACTCGTTAACGCTAGCGTTCGCCTTGTCAAAGTTTATCGATGCTTCAATAGTCAAAAAAAGAAATTAAATAAACCACTTTACATTCAAATTCAATAAGTCGTTTCGTTTAAATGTTATGAACGTGAATTATGATTATATATGTGATTTCTCATAAACATGCTGACTGCGCGTAAACAAATGTACTACATTATTTCAAACAACATCAACTGAGCAAATTTAAAAAAAGGATTACTGAAAGCATGTAAATCACATGGGACTTCATTCCAAAGACGTGGAAGTAAATTAAACATAGACTTGAAAACGAAGTCCTTGCAGATTGTTGCAAAAACTAAACTAAAAACCAAGAACAGTCTTCAAATCCTCAAAGCCTCTTCAAGCCTAACTAGATGCAAATCAAGAAGTCTGCTAAAGTAAGGTAGACGAGTATTATAATAATTTGCTGATGGAATTGTCCATATGCCAATTGATTGGTATTTCGAGATGAGGAAAAAAGTTACTTCACTTACGTTCATTGTCAAGAATAGTAACTTGCGCGTTCTTTATTCCAATACCTACTGCCCACCCAAAGAGTGTTATAGAGAATTGCTCATCAGTTTCACTCTCTGCATCGTCAATAATGGCGACATCAATCTCAACACTAGATTTAGCCTCTACAAACACGGTTTCATTATTTTTCCCATTGTAGTCAACGTTTTCCGATGCTGTTACGGCCGTTGTAAGTAGATCTGCGATTAACAAAATAGGTTGAGAAGAACGTTACTATTCGAAGTCATGTCTCAAATTGTCAAAATTCACCATTGACTCCGCATGTAAAATTTACAATCCACGGTGCCAAGTCAAAAAATCATTCGAGATCAAAATGTATGCCAGACTTATTTTAGCAGCCAAAATGACCATAAAATCTACTCGTCTAAATATAGATTTATAAAAAAAAAACAAGTGTTTATTTGCCTACCCTATATACAGGGTGATTAACAAAAAAATTAACCCTGATTGTGTCCGCCGTTTTTAATTTTTACGTACCATATATCTAGCATGTGTGGTATCATCTGAAAGCGTAGTTCATTATCTTTAATTTGCTGCAAAGATCATTCGCATCGGTTAGGTATAGACCGATCTACAGTCGTTTGAATTAAGTAGTCGGTTTTGCGCTCTGTCCACGGATTCACATTAAAATGAACGGCGTTCAGCGTAGCAATTCAGTGTCCAGAAGAAAATTGGGCTATTTATTGACTGCAAAATAAATGTGACGCTATTTAACACCAAAAAATTCAGTCACATTTTACCATCGATGACCTCTACGTCCTCATCACTCATAAAAAGCATTTGAAATTGATACATGTATCAGTTTCTGGAGGATTTCAATGAATCATACCAAATAGTCTTCATATGAAGGAACAGACATCAGTGAAAACGTATTGACGTATTGTCTGTATTTGTAGACCAAAATATGCCACATCTTGAAATTATCACCGGCTTTTACACCCATAAGATACCACTTTATTTGACATAGACATACCTTATCATCATTTTCTGGAGTCATTTGCTTAGTTGGTCGCCGTGCATTCAAGTGCACTGTAAAAATTATTTTACTCATGTTGAGTAAAAAGGACACGGCTCTTAATGTTGAGTAAAATCTTAGTCAAAGTTGAGTAAACCATACTCATTGTTGACTAAATCTTAGTCATTGTTGGGTAAAATATACTCAGCTTTGTGTAAGGTTTACTCAACTTTGACTAAGATTTTACTCAACATTAAGAGCTGTGACCTTTTTTACTCAACATTTTTGGAATGTGGGAATCCGTGGATAGGGGTAAACACTGACTACTTGATTCAAAAGATTGTAGCTCGGCCTATAATTATCCGATTGGAATTATCTTTCCATCAAATTAAAGATAATGCAATAGGCCTTCTGATGATACCACATATGTTAGAGATACTCAAAATAGCGGACACAATCATGGTCAATTTTTTTTTACTCACCCTTTAGTATGAATTACGTTGAATGGAATGAACTAGAAAGAACATTTGAAAGTAAGTGAGTGCTTTATGTTTTTACTTTATCAGATTTGCAAATGAAGACATGTATATATGTGACCTGGTTGAACAAAATCAAGAACATGTCGCAAAATGTTATAATTGAGATTTTACACGATTATAATAAAACTTCGAAAAGCTGCACAATTTATTCCTTTATAAGATTTAGACATGTAGATATGAGAAATCTTTGATCTATATTTTTTTTTCGTCTGATATTGGAATAAAATGGATTATTAAGATGGACAAATTATACAATGACCTGGATTATCGAAACTGCATAAGTATATTATTCATTACATATTCAATTTAACCTAAGATACTTGTAATTTTTTGAAAGGTAGTATATCAAGACTAAAACGCAAAATCGTCCGTTTCATTTATTTATTTCATTTATTCATCTTTAACCCTCGCCTACCGAAGGGGCGTTACCACCCCCTTCTATCGTTAAGTCTTTGCTTTGAAAAGACTAGCACTCGGGTCGCGCAAGATGTTGATGCCGATTTGAATTCACTGTTGCTGTCAGGATGGCATGTCTGAACAGACTGGCCTTAAAGCGTCTGACACCACTACGCTTGCGGTTCAGCTTTTTCCACTCATGTCTGGGTAGGTAATGGCATGGATGAATAACTGATAAAGTGTTGAAGTGATGACTCACGCCACTGACCTCATTGTTGTTCCAAAGCTTTACCGACTGGTTTTTCTTCAATGTTTCATAGAGAAGGTGGTCAGTCTCCTGAGCTCTTATTATTACAATGGTCAGCGTAGCTGCTTCCCGTCTGATGTCGGGACACCAGAAAGAACGGGTAGTTTTTCCACCTGGGTTGGGCGCAGGCATCCTGGATGTTTATTTCAAAATTATTGCCGACACTCTAGAGTAGCCAGGTCTCAGTGATTCCAATCACGCTCGGATTGGCTTTATAGACCATTTTTGGTAGAGTTACCTAGTTCCAAAAAAAATTCACGACTGCACACAATTTTGCGGGCTATATAGTTAACGTGCTTACTAGAAGGTTCTGGTTCTGGGTTAGGAATTACATCTCCAGCTTGCAGGATTTAATCTTTAAATGGTGAGAGTTGTTATAAAACAGTATCCTTGTCTTCTTCTTCTTAGCGTATCCACAAGTAATGGCTTGTGGTGGTGTTCGGATTCATTCAACTTAGTAAGCTGATCCAGAGCCGCGTGTATCCATGATACCGACGCTCCTAACATGGCCCACTTTTGAGGAAGCAGCCACGCAGGCACACAATCCCAGCAAAACCTTTTCCTCATAATGTCACATTAAAAGGCCCATATTACATACCTGAATGTAGCGACATGTTCCTAGTTTTGCGGTTGGAGCTAGTCACATAATATGTATGGAATAAGGCACATTGCTTTCTGTTAAACACTTCATAAATAATACAGGAACCTAATAAATATACGTGTTTAAAAATACATACGGACACTCCCATTGCCTGATCCATTGTTGGTCACTGGTATTGAAACCATGCCTGCAGATTCATCAATCGTAATGGTCGCTTGGTCAAAGGTTATAGATGCTTGATATAAAAATACAGAAAATATCATTGCAACTATTTTTTTAAATTATCCAAAACATGTATAACGTTTATAATCGCACAAATCAAAAGCGTCACTAGCAATGATCTTATATCTTTATTAGGAAAAAGAACGTGTTTTTATTTGCTGGATTGTTGACAATGAATTAAAAACAGTTAACATTAGATAAGGATAATCAAGCCTATAACATAGTACCCACTGCAAACGAGGACAACTGCAACCTTAAACTCCTCACTTCTTTCTCAGGAAGTATTAACACAAAAACCAGCCCCAATTTTTAAAGAACTGAATTTCAATCTGGGCTTTCTAAGGAAAAGTAATTTATTTATATATCTTACTACTTCCAGTACGGCAACTTGACGACAATAGCGTGTGGAACAGTGTAAGTAATTTGTATAGGAAAACAATCATTAAATTGAAGGGGGTGATTCAAGTCAAGGTCATTGAGAAGTATATAAGTGTGACTGTACCGTGCCTTTGTGCATGCATAACGATGAATTAATAGCACACTCATCAAGAATCCCCGGGGTCCTCATCCTCTCTCCCTGTTGCCGTGTATTCAACAGCAACTATAAGTTCATTTGTGTGGCTCAACGTGGTAATCTACACAGAAATCTCCTCAAGGAGACGTTCGAAATTACCAAAATGACCAAAATTTGATAGCTCATTTCTAACCGTTCGTAAACCTAAAAGTTACGTTTTTTGCACCAATTCACACAAAACAAAAATATATTTAAATCTTAACAGAAGTGTTACTTTTTATTGGATCGGCATCTTTCCATTGTATTGTTTAAAAATATGTTTTCAGTAGTATTTTTGTAAAAGGTTGACACCCTGTGATATGGCTGTAAATCGTTAATTATCATCATACACGCATACGTACATTAACAATAATGAAGCCACAGAGCAGCTGCATGGGACTGTAGTAAGCTAATATTAGCATATTTAAGTTTTTACTTTTTGATTAACGCCTTCATGTGTTAATAGCAATTAACATTAACATAGTTTTCAAGTTTTAGTGATAATTGTGTGCAACACATCCTTTAAGGATTCACACCAGTAAATAACACGAGAAACAGAAGTAAGTCCTGTCTCTGCTTCAAATGATGGTGTTTTTGCGGACCCCAAAGATTGCGACAAATGTCGAGATCTGGGTTGAAAATCATGGTTGCTATCAATATTAAGTATAAAATCTGTAAGATTATCAAAAAAGGTTCATATTGATACGTTATTTTGATCCGACAAACCAATTTTAACCGTATTCTTACAGGGAAAACCTGACTGAAAAAATGCTCTGACCTCCAGGGTCCACGGTGCATGCTAGTCTTCATGGTCCAGTAGCTCGAAAATTTTGGGGATAACTACCCTAATTTCATGATTGATCGGGTAGGAGATATGATGATCTTCAAGCAGAATGTTAGCTTTAAGGTCAGATATGTTCTATTGAGGAGAAACCGACGTTTTCATCTCGTCCATTTTCTACAGGAAAGAATGGGACTCGTATTTACCGGTGTGAAACCCAAAGGAGCTGTGTGTGCAGACCACTGACCTCTACACTTGGATAGCGGGTCAGAGTCGCCGATTGAAACAACAGGAAGTTGCCTTTTACCCTTCTCAATGTGGCGGGAAACAATGCATACACCTGCTGGTGCACATTATTCCACACAGATGTTCTATGGTTATACAAAATTCCTTTAACTTGTACAATAAGGTGAAGCCATTTTAAGAAAAGCAAAAGGCAGCTTCCTGTTGCTTCAATCGGTGACTATTCAACGGTGTGGCAGCCCGCTATCGATGTGTAGAGGTCAGTGGTGCAGACTAGCGAAATGTGTGTGGCCACCACCTGACCTAGTTCCAATAATTGTAACTTATGGCATCATCTTTTAAAATTTGGACATAATCTTTGGTGCTATAAGGTTCAACTGTTCTGTGGAGTTCCAATGCTATTTAAGGTTGGAGAAGTTTTGAGATGTATATTTCCTAAATAAAAAGAAAAAAAATCTTTTGACATACATAGCATCTCTAGAGTCTGTAGAATAATTGTCTTACCAATTTGTAACCGATGCTACAATTTGTTCCCAAAAAGTTTATGTCAACATGTACACAAGCTGCAAAATTTGCCAGCCCAATGTAGACACAACAAGGGTAAGTTTCACCTGCAAATTTCATAATGTGAATTTCAAATCTTGAAAAATGGTTATCACATGATGCAGAAGACTCTCAAGAATGCCTACAATATAACGTTTATTGCAAATAATGAATATTTAAGCCACTTTGCAGCTGTAAAGATAGAGCAGAAACTGTCTGTGTATCTTGGCTTAAATGGCACTTTCACTAAACACAACTCGTCATGACTAGATAGTCTATGATAACAGCAGCCATAAAAAAGTTAAGACTATCTAGTCATGATCATCAGGACTACCACCTGACCGTGACCTGACCACGGAAGTGTTAAAAAAGTGTTAGCCGCTGATGTAGTCTTACTTCCGTGCATGCCTTCAGCATCCCTATATTAAATACATATACAAATCTTACATATGTTCAGATTTACAGAACGTTTTTAATTGGATAACGACGTTAATACAATATATCGCAAGCAAGAGATGCTTCTTTTCCATTACCCCTGTTACTGTTTGAGGATTCTTTTAATAACTCAATTCCTTTAACATATCCATAAGAACACTTACGATCGTCATCCACAATAGTAACCGTGACATCTCTTATTCCAAAACCGACATGCTTTCCAGAAATCGATACTTGAAATTGCTCTTCATTTTCAGATATGGTGTCGTCAACAATAATGATGTTTATTGGTTGACTGGATTTAGCTGGTATGAAAACGCTGACATTATGCACACCGATGAAGTCGAAGTTATTAAGTGCTGATTGGGCTGATGTTTGAACATCTGAAAGCATACAGAAGCAAAGTATGATATAGTCCATTCAATCTACAGTATGACCTAGACATAATTGCTACAGAAGGTGTTCTTGCTGTACTTACCCTCCCAAACAACATAAAACCTATATGCCATTTTTGCCTATATTTGGTTATTATTCAACATATTAACTCTTGTTTCATTGAACTGTTTATTATTTTTTACAAAATATTAACTCTTGTTTCATTAAACTGTTTAAGTTATTGTTACAGTTGCATGGTTATGCTTGCAAAATGTGTTGTAATTGATATATTAAAGTGGAAGGAAGATGATAATTTTTCAAGATGGCTGCCGTTTTTACGCCAAAATTTTAAATTCCGCCAAAATCGAATGACGAGACCAGGTGTCTTGGTGTTGTTCAGTTTCTTCAGGCAGTTCTGAGACTCCTCTATAGTGAAAGGTCCAGTCTGGATGGGAAGGGTGTCTGCTATCTTCAGTTTCAGTTTCAGTTTATTCAGCATAACATATCGAACGTGACAGAAATGTATAATACAATATATTATATAATAATACATTTTTTTTTTTTTTTTTTTTTTTATGTGCATCTTTGTTTTTGTAAATAGGAATGACTTTGGCTGATTTGAGGTGATCTGGGAAAGTTCCGGTGAGAAGTGATTGGTTAAATATGTGCATCAGAGGCGAGATGATGTTATCATATGATGTGTTAGCAATCCCAGGATCTATCTTGTCGGTACCCGCACTTTTACCAGGTTTTAACAGGTGGCGAAGAGTGTACATTTCATCAACAGTGACTGGATTCAGGAAAATTGAGGTGAATGTGTTTTTGGTAGATGTTTGTTAAATGGGTTATTTGAAGGTGGAATTTTGTTAGCTAAGTTTTTTCCCAGGTTAGTGAAGTGATCGTTGAATGCGTTAGCATCTTGTGATTGAATGAAGAAAGGTTAATCAAGGTTGGTGTTATTCTGAACCGTTTTGCCAAGTAGAGAGCTAAAGTGTTGAAACCTCGTGTTAAGGCACTCCTCAGCTGATTCACCTTTGATTCTTATAGGTGGGCTAGCTTTCTTATCAGTCATCTACATCAAGGCCTCCCAGGCAGCAGTATGGTTGTTTTCAAGATGTAGGGTGTCAAACGCTTCAGCCTTGGACTTAACATGTTCCTCAAGCACCATGGTGTAAGCATCATCAAGTGCAGCCTAGCAGCATCAAATTTGTGCTTGAATTTCTAATAGGTTTAAGTATTTCTTTAGTACTTCTCTAGCTTTGTTAACTTTGTCATTTGAGGCAAAGGCAGAAGTCGTCTTCTTTCTCCTAGGTAGCATCTCCAGTGCATTACTTATTTGTTGGCTGTTGTGAGGATATCATATACTGTGTTTTTTTTCTTTTTTTTTTCTTCAAGCTTAATTGTCAACAAGGGTGTTGAACTTGTTATGTGCAGCTACAGTATACTGCTCACAAAGCTTTGTATTTCCCACTCTACCTTCCTACAGTCGATTGTTTTCATTGGATCTCTGGGAGGAAGACTTATGTGGCCCCTACAATAGACAATGATCAGAATTAACAACTTCAAAAGTTTTGTAGGCTTTGTTAATCCACTTCTTTCTGACCAGAATGTAGTCCAGCTGGACATTTGGGTGACGGTGTATAACCACAGTCTACTTGCTTGATTTTGGAATCTTGTTTTAGTGGCAATAAGGTTAAATTGTTCCATGAAGTCCTTCATGTACATACCATTTCTGTTGTTCTCGGTGGTTGCAAGTGAACAGTGTGTCCTCAGGCCCATGCTTAGCTTTGTAATCTCCAGGGATGTATGATTATGGACTGGAACTGTGGTGGCGGTGGATAGTTCACGGTAAAAATGAGAGACAATGGGGGAGTCCTTCCACTACAGTTATGCAGAATGTGCCTCGGGAGATACATTTTTTAAACTGGCTTGTACCCAATGATCCCTTTTTGTGCTGCTGTCCTACCTATTACGCGGGCTATTACACAATAAACTCTTTTTAAAATCTTCAGATATTCAATGACCCCATGTTCATCTTTCCTGCTATTCACTTTTTTCACAAATTTGCATAAAAATATGCACGCACAATTTGAACAAATTTATAATTTCATTTGCAGCAATTTTATAATTTCGTGGCAATTTGAACTCTGTAAGAGAGGCACTTCTTATTTGTTACCTCAGTGGCACCCCTTATTGTTTCATACTGGATGACCCCATTTTTATTGAGCTTGTGTACCGAATAAATTTCCTATTTTTGGTACATTTTATCTGGATGGACCCTAGTTTTCACCTGGCTGAGGCACATATACCATAACTTCAAAGAGGGAGTACCCCCTACCCCCACACTAGCTACATTTTTTTTTAATTTGCTAATAATAAAGATCTCCCCATCGGGATTGTAGTCTGAAAAATCATTTAGAATGTAAAATTAATTTTGGCGGGAAAACTGCGACCATCTAGAATAATGACCATCATTTTCCAATTTTAATATATCAGTTGCAAGTGCTACACATTTTGCATGCATAGGCTTGCAAAATATGTTCAAATACTAACAGAAATTTGAAATTTTACCTAAACATGCATTTATGATCTAAACGCATTTTTCGAAATATGGGCAAATACGTCCACGTAATATAAATGCAAATTAGCATGTCTTGCCAGGCTTCCCGGTTTCTACTTTTTTGATATGTTGTTTGGGGAGCTTTTACTACTAGTTACAGCAAGAAAACCTTACGTAGCAATTTTGTCCAGGTGTACCTACAATCATGGAAATATTAGTTGCCACACTTGATACAATATTATGGCAACAGTCCCCATGCTCACAGCTGAAATAAGAAATGGGCAAGTCATTGTTCAATAGCGAGCAGGAGTCTTCCTCTTAGCCATATCCGTCCCCATTCCCCATCGATCAATGTTGCGGACCTGAATGGAGGGGCTACTGACAACACACGTACACAATTCTTTCAATACAATTTACAAATGAAGAGCGCCGCTCATTACTCTCAATACTGAATGGTGACGTCATATTTGTGATACAGCTTGGGGAGATTTTGGAAATTCCTCAATGTATGTTCATGACGTTCGAGAGACTTTTTAGACCTCAGCTTGTCAAAATTATATGCGCAATGATAATGGGAAAATCCGGTATGGTCTCGGCTATCGGAAGCTGAAAACAGAATTTAAATAAGACTTTCCGTTGTTGAGTGTTGGTGTTTGTTTCATGTTTGTAACGTTGCGCCATGAGTCAATCCCGGAAATTGAGGGTTGAAAAACTACTCCTAAATAATCGTAGATTGTGCGCGATATAATGTGACTAGTGAGATGTACTATCTGTGTCGGTATTACTTAGATCATTCCTGAACCAACAGTGTCATCATTGCAAGGTGACATTCACTTTAAATAAGGTGACAATGGAAATATGCATGGCTATTTTCCGGCAGTGGAACCAAGTTTGAACTGGGAATTGCAATGGGAGTATTGATTGCTGTCATAATTATATGCGCGGAAACGTGTTTGTGGGCGCGGGCAAGCATGGTTTGCATGACACGTACAATGTACACACATTCGATTGTGTGTATATTTAGGTCAGTCACCCCAATGTACTTCACATGCGCGAATTGCCATCATCCAGCGTCGGTGACTTGCCACTAGAATCTTCTAGTGGTGGTGTCAGGATTTATTCAACGTCACAATTGCATTAATGCACACGTAGATTATGTTCAAAACAACTCAATGAAAAAGGAGTATAGTTATTGTAAATAGCCGTTAATGTGAGCATTCACATGCAAAACAAGGTCATGTTGGCCAACTTAACACACACTGACGTGACATCTCTAAAAACCCTCCACGTTAACATATTAAAAATAGAAAAAATGAAGCCCGGGAAAAATGAAAATTAAATATGCATAAAACCCAAATGGCCGCCAGACCTATATCCCTAACCTCCCTTACCTACCTTTGGTTAAGGGAAAATTGGCCCTTGATCTAACAAGAAAAATAATGCTAGCTCCTTTTTTGTGGTGATCGTAAGATTTTTCTCTTGACGTTAGTGATATATATTTCAATAATATGTAATATATTACACAATGACTAACATTATAAGTGTTTGTATGAATATAATCATAAAAAATGTTTTACCGATAGGGCAAATTAAAATACAAGATGGCGGTAATTTTTCAAAATGGCCGCAAATTTCCCGCCAAAATCAAGTTTTGTCTCGAAAATATATTATAAAAAGGGATGATCTGTGTCTATATTTGTATGGTTGATGCTCTGTTAACCCTAAAAGAGCCGGGTTTTTTGGACCCATCTCACCGCCGGGGTGGCGGAATCCGCCCCCCCCCCCCTTAGTATCTAGGAAACGGATTGATGAACTATCACATGTGTGGTAGCAATGGATAGCTATAACCCTCCCGAGTCCATTGATACCAAAAAAGTACAAACATACATTGTATGACATCACAGTGACGTCAAACATTAACGTCATGTAAAAATGCGAACAATCTAAAAAATCTCAATATTCATGGTTTTTCGCCATTTTTTCAAGCAAAAGTTGATTTTTTGGGGCATGTGTGTCAAAGTATGCGCACACATGCTCTTACTACAAATAAATCAAATTAATAAGATAAAACATAGTGCAACTGTATCCTTAGCACAAAAAAACTGGATTTCTGCTGTTCCGTGTAATTTCAATGGGAAATAGCTTTTCTTCCACACAGTGCGCGATTACGTAACGCCGCGTCAATAACCGTACGTCCGATTTGGTTGAAAATGGTCTTAAATGCATTCAACCAGAATATTTCCATTAGCCCCATGGGAACTTGATTTAAGGGGGTCATTGGTCAAATAATTACTTTTGCCAACTGTGTACCAAAGATCCCCCCCCCCCCCCCCCAAATCAAGTTCCCAAGGGGCTAGTGGAAATATTCTGGTTCAATGCATAGTCCAATTGGTATGTTTTAATTTACTTTTTATCCCATTTCTTTAAGATAAATCGTTTGTGAGAAATCCTTGACACCACAATGACATATTGTTAAAATTCATTTTGGAGATATTGGCGATTTTTTAAGTTTTAGTGTATTTTAGAAATGCCCTTCTACTTTTATTATCAAATAGAAAGTGCTTGAATTTTCACAGATAATTGTGGAAGTTAGAGATTAAAAGCTCATGTACTTTTTGAGATATTAGTACATGGGGAAATGTAATGGATGTTTTGGTTTAATTTTTTTCATGTACAATTTTAACACCAATGTTTTTCCAACACAGAATTTCACGGAGAATCTGAAAATCATGGGTGTCATTTTTAAAACGTGTTCTTGGGTGTTTTATAAGGGGGAAAAATTTGTACAGGGGTAAACAATAAAAGTGTTTCAATTGTTTTAAAATTTATACCAGTCTGTTCGGCTGCTCATAAGGTTTCTAAAAAGGTATAGTTTGCCATATTTAGGACCTATTGTTTTAGTACAATAGGCTCAAGAAAGTTCAAGGTCATTATTTATAGAATGGTCCGATTCTGTTGAAACTGGTTTTAAATCGTTCATTGGATCATACTAAATAAGAAGATATAGATTCTGTGTTTCACCTTTCAAAGTGAGACTTTTAGAGATATGACTAGTGGTCTCCCATAGACTCTGTGGACCACGACCATATTTGCCCTCTTAATTATTATCAAAACGTCATTGACAACGCGACCTTTATATTTTCGGCTTCTGTACAGTAAGACGAACAATTCGGCACCATTTTTAGAACAAACTGATGAATCTGAAATTTTACACTTAGTGTGACCTTGAACCCGTTTTACCCCCCCCCCCCCAGAATTCATCCAAGAACACATTTTAAAAAATGACACCCATGATTTTTGGAATCGTCATACAATTTTGATTTAGAAAAACCTTGGTTGCAAGATTGTATATTAAATTTTCACAAAAATACAGTTCCACATGTACTATATGAATTTTTAAAGTCGAAAAAATTAAATATCGCAGCTTGAGAAAACAATAAAATACATAAGAAATATAATAGGAAATGTCCATTTGCGAAGTTACATTTTCGACCAAACGGAATCGGAGTTTGAACGGAAACTCCGATTGATGTCAAACAAAAAGCAATAGAAAGGTATTATTTTCGCACATGTTAATTTGTAATGTTAATTTTTAGCCCTACGAAGGGGTAATTCCAACTTAAGGTTCTTTATAGAACCATAGAAATGCTTAGGGTGAAAAATACAAGACAAAAAGGGTTCTATGTTGAACCTTTATTTCTTAGAGTGTAGGTTCTATAGGTTCAGACCCAATTACGATATATATTCAACACAAAACATAGTAACGGACCCTCTGATGCAAAAAAAAAACATCCATAGAAGCCCTTCGTTTTCCGGAGATATTTGAGATTTGGATTCACATTCTCTATGACGGACTGATAACGTTAATCTCTCGCGCAGTACCAATTTAGATAATATTTTTCGCAGTCTATGACGCATACTACACCGTGGGAAATACTTACCGGACCGGCGTAATTGTTAGTTGATAAAAGATTTTTGAAACCAAGGCAATAACATATCTGCGTATTGCAAGAGTTTGCCTTTCTTGAATTTAACAAATGACCTTTAGCCTATTTTCCCCAATATTTTGGAAAAGAAGCACCACACGCATGTGACCCAATTGACTCTTTTACTCCTGGTTACCTATATAATTTGAGCTATAGTACATTAGATTTAGAGCAGTTCAAACATTTGACCCCATAGGAACTTTACCTAGACTGGTTCCATTTCTCAAAAAGAATGCATTTTGAGTAAAAGCAATTGAAATAGTGTTTCCATATGCAAATGTTATGCTGATTCCAAATCTTCCGGTCTCCAAAGCTAATTTTTAGAGAAGTGTGCCTAAGTAGATCAATTCAAAATGGCCGCCATTTTAACATTTTTTGTACATAACTCAAGATTTAAGGCTTGTAAAGACTCCATTCTTGTGTCTATACATATGTTTTCAGGACCATTTTGAATTTTTATTCAAATTAACTGTCAAAATGACCTAATGCTATAAGGTCATGTGACATGAGTTGGGAGCAAAATGTGTTACATGCTTGAAACTACCAAATATTACACGTTTTCACACTTAAATGAGAGTAAGTCATCAATTGTTTTTGAGATACCATATAAAACTATATATTGTTGTAAAGCTAAAAATGTAAGGACAAAGACAAATATGCAACTTGTATGTGCATATACATGGTGCCACACGTGTCATATAGGGTGGAAAAGCGAAATGTTGATGTAAAAAGTACAACATTTTGTGGCAATCTAATTTGTTATCTTCAATTATCATCATAGCTTAAACTGTTGTATGGGTCAAAATGAATGCCACATAAATAACAAACAAAATGAGATGTTATTTATCTAAATACATGGCAAAATAAATAAATACAAAAGCTCCGAATATCAAAAATTACTATACTTTCAACACATGCCTCATCCGTAGGCACCTCGTCCGTAGGTACCACCCTCTCTGACCCCGACTGACTTAAATTACGACAACTCAAAAAGCACACAATTGAATCTGCTACCATTTTAAAGCTAGATAAATTCCCTTTAAAATGAAATATATATCAGCTGAATACCTCACTTGGTTCTTATGATAAAATAAAAAATATTTAAAAAATATTTGTGAAAGTGTGACGCCACCCTCATTTAGTATAGCCCAACGCATGACCATAACTAATGATCTAATTAATTCCTTGACCCTGAAAACATATGTATAGACACAAGAATGAAGTCATTACAAGCCTTAAATCTTGAGTTATATACAAAAACATTAAAATGGCGGCCATTTTGAATTTATGCTAATTAGGCACATTATCCTCTCAAAATTCAGCTTGGGGATCAAAAAATTTGGAATTAGCGTAAAATTTTCACCTAAAACACTAACCCAATTGCTTTTACTCAAAAATGCCTTCGTCATGTTGTAGAAAGCACTTTTTTTAGAATGGAACCAGTCTAACCCCTCTCCCGGGGCCACACGCAGCAGCGGGTCTCCGGCACACATTCATATTTGCAAAAGTTATATTTTCTCTGAATTTTCCCGTGTTCAGATATTGGTATCTCGTTCGTTTGATCAACACCTTCTGGGATGCCAGTCTATTACATAAAAGTTTGTTCGATATTGATGAATCATCCTTAAGGCAATAACAGCATTTTTTTTTTTTTTTTTTTTTTTTTTTTTTTTTTTTTTTTTTTTTTTTTTTTTTTTTTTTTTTTTTTTTTGCTGTGTTGGTAATTGTCTAGTAAACTATACCTGCCAGTGGAAATGCTCAAAAACGCGTATCTGTCGTAAAAGAAGCGATTTGTAGTGGAATCGGGATCTTGATTGTACTTTAATGGCGGAGCTGGAAACGCAAATTTATGTCCGTCCAATCATGACATGTATGACCTCCCCGCAAATGATCTCTCCAACTTGACTTACCTGAACAAACCGGACGGAACACTAATGGATTCGCGTAGACACGTACATGACGCAATTTCCAGCTTTTCATATTGGAAGGAGGTTTCCAGCAGCCGTTTGAATTATTATCGGAGACCCACCCCTTTAATTACGAAATTCTTTCTTTCTTTTTGCGCAAAAAAAAAAAAAAAAAAAAAACCACATAGAGAGTTTTGTGGCTCTACCATTCACATGTATTGTTTTACAGTCATTAAAAAAAACAATGCAACTGTGTAAAGATCTCAAAATTGGTCCGGCGCTCTTCATAAAAAAATGTGGTGTATTGCTTTAAGAAAACTAGACCACGGTAATCCTTATTGTGGGTTTTGTTTACAACAAAAACTCAAAAATTAGCTAAATCATTTTTTAAAAGCGTGACGAACGGTTTCATACTGTGCGCGTCTACAGCGGTATCCGCGTAATGGTAAAATACTAGCTCGCACGCCTTTATGTTCATTTGTTGTTCGTATACTTAGAGGGAAAGCATGAATACCGTGAAATTTTTGGTAATGTTTGCCTATACTTTTGAACCGTGGTTTCATGCTAAGAATCATAAACTAACAAAAAGAAATCCTTATGATAGTCATTTACGGTTTTTTTCACAGAATTTTTAGACAACTCTTTGAAAGTTAAAGGTGATAACCCGATTTAAGTGTATAACGATTTAAATCTTGAATAGAATGGGCCTCACCCCCCAAACCCTATCTGTTGAGTTTTAATTTTGCGCCCGATATTTCAGCCGTGTTATGTGAGACCTAACCTAAAAAACGTGATTTAATATGTAAAATTAAATATTGGTCGACCAAAATAGGGCACGCTTTTGCGCTTAAAGCATATTAACACATTTTTTTGAAGAGCGCGTGCCCCCCCCAATTTTTTTCAAAATTTGGAGATTTTTTACACGATTGCAATTGGTAACTGGCTAGTAAACTATCACTGTGGAATGGTTAAGCTCGAAATTCTATGTGTCACAAACGAAGGAATTTTGTACCAGAATAATTATTATCGGGGATCCCCTGATAAAATACAACGGCTGCTGGAAACGGCCTTCCATGTGAAATGCCGGGAAATAGCGCATTACGTGTCTACGGTCTTATACGTCTACGCGGGGGGAGCCCACCATTAGTTGTTTTAATAATATTTCAGGCAACCAAGTTAAGGTATTTTCCTCGAGGTGGCACTATTTCATCATGACCGGACATAAACGTAGCAATTTCCAGCTCTGACGTTAAGAAGTCCAAACGGGATCCCAATTCAATTACAAAATTGCTTATTTGTGATAAATACGCATTTTTTAGCATTCCTCGTTCGCAGGTATAGTTTTCCTAGACAATACAACGTAACTGAACTGTGCAAAAAATATTAAATTTTTTGAAAATTGGGGGCGCTCTTCAAAAATGTGTTAATATTGCTTAAATCCAAACCAAACATACCGATTTAGCCCTAGAATTTCCACAGGGTAAACGAGAAAAAAAAAAAACAAAACCTATGCAAAAAAACTAGGTGTTTTTAGAGTCCGAAGGTGGTTTTATTTTCCGAAAGGTCGATATTTTCCGCAAAATTCGGAGAAAACGACCTTTCGGAGTAATGACATTTCGGAGCAAATATCCTATGATAATAAAAAAAAAAATAGGTTTTTTACTCCGAAAGGTTTTTATTCCGAACGGTCGAATTCCGAAATTCGGAAGAAACGCACCTTTCGGAGTAATGACCTTTCGGATAAATAGCCTATGAAATAAAAAAAATAGGTTTTTTACTCCGAAAGGTCGATATTTCCGAAATTCGGACAAACGACCTTTCCGGAATAATGACCTTTCGAAGTAAAAACCTTTCGATCAAATAACTTTTCGGATTAATGACCCTTATTTTCATTTCGGAATAAGTCTTGGAATAAAACTTTCTGAGTAATGACCCTCCTTCTGAGAAATGATCGATCGGAATAAAACCTTTCGGAGTAATGATCTTATTTTCGGAGAAACAACCTTTCGGGTATTGAACCAACTCCGAACTAATGACGCCTCGGGACAAAACCTTTCGGAATTATGAGCTTCCAATAACCAGTGGTGTTCGGAGTAATTGACCGTTTCGGAAAAAAACCTTTCGGACCAATGAACCGTGGGGGCAAAGAAATCGAACGGTCCCCGAGAAGACACCCCACCCCCATTTTCCTGTTATAGTGGGGCCACGAGCACCCATGGGCTCATGGCAGCTTCTCCCTGCCCGTCCTCCTCCCTGAATTATTTTTCTTGTTAGTTTTGACAAACTCAAAAATCAAGTACACATGACTTCAAGTTAACATGGATTTATACTACTACTTACAAACAGTTTCCATTGCGAGATCCTCCTGTTTCTCATGGGAATGAAATCCCCTCCAACCGACTCATCAATGGTGATGTCAAAACTTAGCATTTCATCGATGCTTCAGCAATGCTTTAAAGACGAAATAATATGTTGCTACTTGATTAAATTAAGTATCAATAGCAGATTATGATGAGTATGAGATGTTTAAACCAGTAATTACAGAATGGTAGGAATGAAAACAACAGATAAAATAACAGTCTATCATAGAAGTAGTAACTATACAGGGTGTCCCAAAATAAATGCAATCCTCGCAATCGGTGCTATAATTTCAAAATTACTGAGAATTATTCAAATTTTATAACAGATTCTGAAAGACGAACTTGTTTCGTACATCCTGTTCAATTTTTGTCTGATACGGTTCAATAGTTTTGAAAACAAAGGCTATTATGTAACCCGCTGTCAAATTACCCCATTCCAAGTTTGCCTTAGATCGTTGAAACAGGTTCACCTTGAAAAGTGGAATAAAATGTCTTTCAACTACAAAAATCTACTGGTACTAATCCTGTCTTTTTTTGAAAAATAAATTACTAAAATATTCGTCGTCATTGTTTTATTATCCACGGTCTTTTATTGTCTGTACAGTATTTTGCTCTACTCATATTAAGAAGAGTAACTTAGCGACTTGGCCAAATTTTATCTCCAGTGGGTCTGGCAAATCTGCGTGATGAATAATGTAAATTGCCAGCGGAGGGGATTAAACGCCAAATGAATGGAAATGGTTGGGGCGATCAATTTCAAATTATGTTAATAACTAAAATATTTGTACTTATTGCTTTATCCACGGTATTTATAGTCTGTGCAGTATTTACTCTACTCGTATTGAGAATAGTTAAACTTAGCGATGGCACAAACTTACATGTTTTATCTCAGTTGTCTGACAAATGCCCGTGATATTGCAAATTACAGCGGAGGGATATTAAATACCAAATAAATGGAAATTGTATGAATGGATGTTGAGACCATATGATATAATGTTATAATATGGGACCATGTGATAGACACAACAAACAACACACATAAAGCCACTGAAAACCAACTTGAGTTACATCACACACATGTCAAACTTTTCCTGTGAAACAGAGACCATTCCTATTTGTCAAAGACATGTGTCTTTAAAGTTTTAATATTACAAATAATTAGTTACAAAGGGTTATAATGGGTTAATGAACAACTTAAGTAGTTAAGAATAAAGAAAGAGACAGGAGAAGAAAAAACAAAAAAACAGGACCTGAGTATACTTTAGCATGCCTTGATGTGTATTAATCAGGTCAACTTTGGAGGGCTTAAATTGTGCTTACTTACGTAATCGCCTTGGTTCTATAAAACAGTTTGCAGCAAATCAGATGAAATTGAACAGTATGTTGAGAGACAAAAGGATCGGCCGTAGAGTATCTTCGCAACATGTCAACATTTTTAAAGTAAAAGGACAGGATTAGTACAGGAGATTTTGTGTTTAAAAGACCATTATTAACTTGTCAAGGTGAACCTGCTTCAACAATCTAACGCAAATTTGGAATGGGGTAATATGACAAGGGGTTACATAATAGCCTTGTTTTCATAAAAAAAAAACTAGTGAACCGTATCGGACAAATTTTGGACAGATGTACGAAACAAGTTCGTTATCAGAATAATGTTATAACATTTCAATAATTCTCAGTTTTTTAATTTGGAAATTATAACACAAACTGCGAGGATTGCATTATTTGGGACACCCGTCTAGCGAATTATGAGTCGGGATAGAACTAGACTTATAGTAGATTCACCAAAGACGGTTATATATGATAGTAGAGAGGCAAAAACGTTACGTAATCTATAGAATACACCGTCTCGCAGTTTTGCCGACCACAAAGAAAACATAGATTACCAACAATAGAAAGCAATGGCTGCCTCCGTTCTTCAAAGACGGGGGTTGCCGCTTTGCATTATATCATAAATAGGTAGTGATAAAATTATGTATGTGTTGAGGTGGCCAGGTGTTGTAATGTATTGGATGTAATAATAGTGTACTGGATCATTGTGCTCAGATACTCTTTTTTATCATAATGCAACTGCGCGCTTAGGTGAAAAAGATGTATTCATTGGGCGGTTTATTTTTAAATCAAGACGACTGACTGTGTCATTCATTCGTTGTGTGGCATGGGTAGGAAAAAATTTAACCACCCAATAGCACCCAACATCCAACCAACAACTGATATTTTGGCGTATTGTTTGTATCGAATTGACATTAGTGTGTATACAGACCAAAAATAATAATTATTCCGTTTGTGCAATGCAATATTCAAAATGTCAGCGGCCCAGCACGGACGAGTGGTTTTGAATGGTTTCACCCCCTTGAGGATTCACCCCCTGTGTCAACCTCTAGTACTTTTCAGAGGCATGGGCATGAATGAGGGGAATGTGCATTGGGTGGAAATTAAAGTACGTTTTGTGAAGAGCGATCTTTGGTGATGGGATGGGCAGGGATGATGAACAAAAGTGGAAGATGTACTGTCTTCAGGTGTATATTTGCCAGTTGTCCAAGATATCACTTTTGTCCCACCTTCGGTCATTTATAATCTGAAACAGGTACACTGTCCTGTAAGTAAGTATAAGCTGCCTTGTGAAAACTATCACAACCGACCCCCAAATTTTGAATTACTTGTGAATAATGAAGCAGCTATTTTGAATGTTCCATTTGAAAGAGCGGGAATCGATCCATTTGCGTATTAGTTGAAATGAAAGGTTTGAAATCGTGACCTGTGAAATCGGCCAGTAAATGGAATCACAAAGCTATAATCTTGTAAAATCAATGGAGTGTGCCAGTTACCATCCTTGCAGAGGCCACATTTATTTTTATTTACTTTCTTCAACTTCTGCATTAATAAGATTTCACTTTTAGTCTGCAGGCTTTGGTAAGTTTTTGTTAAATAAATGGTTCTACTAATACTACTACTAAACCCAAAGTTTTAAATCGGTTTGTCCCGTCAACGGGGGTGGCCGGCCGGATTCACCTCACATTTGCAGCAACCCGCCCGCACTCCTTCCATTTCAAACGATTCAATGCAACCTCATCCTCAACCCAACCCGCCTTACTCTCCTACTCCACTTGTTTCTTCCATGTCTTCTTTGGACGTCCCTCCTCCTTCAACCGCCCACCTCGAACTTAAAAGCCCTTCTAACACATGATCGGCATCTTCCTCAACACATAACCATACCAACGTACACTATTCGCCTTCGCCAACCGGCCACGCTCTTCCAAAAAAAAAAAAAAACCCCAACATCTGTATCAAGTCCTCAGTCTTATCCTGGTCCATCACTTCAGCACAAACATTGCTCTATCATTGCTCTCTCTGGTACCTCTCAAAAAGCACCATCCATTTTCGCTCAGGCCACCACGTCTCACTCCTATACAGCATCACTGATCCCACACAGCTCTTATACCACCATCCTTTCATTTCAAAGGATATCTTTTCCATGCAACAACTCCCCACATTCCTAAACTTCTCCCACTCATACCTCACTCTCGCTGTCCCAGCAACCTCACATCCACACCCCCACTAACCTTATAACCAGGTATGTGAACTATCACTGACTCCACCCCCCATCATCCACAACTTTTCTCCGTTCCACCATCACTCCAGCTCCCTTCTCACATCTTCTCACACAAAATCGCTGGTCAAAACTAGGGGTCACTTCTCTTAATTTCCCTTTGTGCATCTCCCATGGATCCATTTCCCACATTTATCACACCACATACCCCACATGGGTCTACCTTACTCAGGACCAACTCCCTCTCCGCCCACTTCACCAGCACTTTGTCTTCAAGGTTTACCTTCAGACCATCCTCTGAGAAGCCTTCTTTCCATTTCCAAATTCTCCCTCAGTCCCTCCAAATGTCTCGCTCATTAAACCCAAGTCATCCGCATACAACATCTCACTCAGCAAACCTTTCTTTTGCATCTCTGTAACCACATCAATACAATTGCAAAACAATCCATGGCGAAAGTACCAGAACATTGATGCAAACCCCACCTTGACCTCAAACTCCTCTGACAAATCAGACCCACTCTAAATCTCGTTTTGGCTCCTTATAAAACTCATAAACTGCTCTAACCACTACTTCTGGGAGCTCTCTCTTCCTAATCGCCATCCATCACTTTCCTAAGGTACCCTATCAACTGCCTTCTCCAAGTCTAAAAAACCACATATACAGCTTCTTCCCTTTGCTTGGTATTCTCTTGCAACCTCCTTTAACATAAACACTGCATCTATCGTTCCCTTTCCTGCCATAAACCCAAATTGAATCTCATCCACTTCTACTATCTTCCGAATCCTATTCTCCAGAAACCTCTCCACAATCTTCATTGCATGCTCTAACAACTTCACACCCCTATTGCCAGCAACTCATGGCATCCCCTTTCCCTTTAAAAATTGGAATTACCACCATCAGGCCACTCCACGGCATCTCCCCCATTCCAAACACTCTTGACACAACCATCATCACCTTAATCCCTATCTCTCCCACTCGCACTAATCATTCTCAGCACTCAATCTGAGGGTCCTCCAACGCCTTTCCTTTTTTCATTCTCTTCTTGCCTTCACCACTTCCGGCTGACCCTCTTAAATGGCCCTTCCACCACATCAGCCTCTACCTTCTGATTCCCACTCATTATCCTCATTCATGATTCTCTCCATATGCTCTTTTCAGCCCAGTCCCTAAGCACAAAAAATGGCAGTATTGTGCACTTTTCCCTAAAAGCATGAAACTAGGTATGCTTATACATATTGAGGCCCCGAACAATTTCTGATCGAGTGCCAAAAATTGTAGCGCCCCCTATGGGCCTACAGCGCCCTCTATAGTTTTACCCCCCATTATGACATATACTTTAAAAGAGCTCCCTCTAAATGCCTTCCCACACCAGCCACACACACCTATTTGTTGACCCATAAGGTTATAGGTAAGATTTTAAATGATGCATATGTATAGAGTATGAATTAGGTTAAAATCAAACATGGCTGCTATCTTAGATCAAAATGGCCGCCACTGAAATCTATACTTAAGCTAATTTGAGAGTTAAGAATGATAAAAACACTAATTTTAAGGAAAATCCAACATTGGGTAATGACTGAGGCGAGGAATGTTCAGAAAACGCCAATTGATGGCATTGCACTTGTAACAGATAGCAGAATTCTCGAATTTCCCAGCACTGGCACCTCCTGATCTGTACAAAATGGCCGCTAATGAAAACTACGTACACCTTCGAATTTTACCCAATTATGAAATGTAACTCTTGAAGGGTTGGGAGCAAATTTCACCGCTTGGATCAAATAAAGTCCTGTACTAGATTTAAAGCACTCTTAATTTATCAGGGAAATTTGTTTAGATCAAAGTCAATATCGCTGCCATCTTCATTGGGCCACCCACTGATTATCCATTTGTTAGGCCTTACGTTTCACTTATATGAATGTCATATTGAAATGCTAACGATCCTGTTTCGAAATGGAAAGGTATAAAGAAACACCACATACTGGTACTTTTTAAACGATCGTTGTGTTGGAGAGATTCAGCAAATGAATAGTATATGATGTTTCTATCTTATTATTATCATTGAGAGCTAACAATCATCCGACTTAGGGATTGAAGCAGTGTATTTAATGCAATTACATTCTTTATTTGGAAATAACAAGAAGAAAAAATAATTTCCTGTTATTTTTTATAATGATTGTTAAAACTTTGGTCTGATGAGAAATTCATCTAGGTTTGAGTATCTTAGTGCAAACATAATGGGACACTGAACAATTGCACACAGGATTTCTCATGTCATACATCACTGTTTGCTATAGTTAATTGTGGAAAACACAAAGGTGTTTATGTTAGATTTTGTGCAAATCCTGACAAATCATCTAATAGTTTGGAATCTGCCAAGCAATAGCACTTTAAATTCATTAAGTAACATCTGCACTAAAAGGTTGGAGGAAGAGAATTTAAGAGAATTAAATAAAGGCGGTTTGATCTGTGGTGGGGATCTTGAGTATGGATGAAACGATCATGGTCCGATTCATTAAAAACAAATTTCAAATTTTGGTTCAAATCGGTCAAGCCATTGGGATAGCCAAAAAATAAATGTGATATAAGATGATCGATTAAGCCCAAAAATTAATTTGGTCGGCTATGAGTTGCAAGAATATTGCGTGAGATGCAGTCGAGCCCAATATTTTAAAATCATAGCGAGACCAAATAATATTGGGGGTAAATCGTCCGATTTTATCATTAACATGTTTGAATTCCGATATTTCACACACTTGGACTCCTCAGCGTTGATAATGTACTAAAATGGCCATAGGAGACTGTGTATAAATTAGTGGTCGACAACATTTGGGGATGTTTTGTTCTATATTCAAGGAAAAACATTACTGGCCTTAAATTTCACTGGGTTATAATGAAGAAAATATGAACTTCTTCTGATATCACAAAATCTCAATTTGATGTAGTATTTAATTTTGCACCTATAATCAAAAATAGAAATAAAAAAGATACTGGTATTGTTGTTTTTGGTGTCAGGCTTGAAGCTTTTGTCAATCCATAAAAACCTCCCCTTCACTACCAATCAAAGTTGAGTAAATTGTAGGCGCACTGTAACACAAATTCAGGTTTCACTTTGTTCCGTTACGGTCAAGAAAAGTGTGCCAACAACTTTTGTCCAAAATTGTTAGAAATATCACAGAAATAGCAATGCATATCTTTTAGAAATGTTCCAGGAAAATGAGCTTTGTTTTAAAAAAAAGTCAGCTTAAAGTTCAGTAACGTTTCCACAATAGACGTTTGACCTTAGGATGGTCTTTTTAGTACAGGGCTTCCAATACCTACAGTTGTTGAGCCAGATAGTAATGATTTGAATTTGGTGTTGTATGGTATTGGGCCCAGTTTGGTGTTGGTAGAAATGTAACTCTTGAATTGAAAGCAGAAATCCGGGCATTATACCAATGTTCTACCTGTATGCACGAGGCCCAAAATCGTTACGCCAAAGTATCAAAATTTGTTAATTAAAAAAATGTGGGTTCCACCTGAGTAAAATTATGCTTGCTTGAGAAGTTTGGTAAAACTTTGCCAAAAGGACACCAATTGATATACCACAATCAACCAAGAAAAGGTGGCCCTGATACACCGCTGGACAAGGTCTAAAATGAGGGCATCATGGTTTGTGAGACGTCCATAGAATCATCTGTACTAACTATCCAATTCAGTACTGCAGGCTTTCAAGTGGAGCCTTATTGAAAGTCCTGGATATCTTTTGGGGTACTTGGCTGTAATTTTTTATAAATCCTAGTCCTACTTGGTCCTATTAATGGGGACTGGAAGCTAGGTGAAACCAACTACATAATGGACACAATCTCTAAGGTGGACAAAAGCGTGAGTGAGCTGGTTCGAAGTAGTTTCTCAAGAGCAGGATGCAACCAGAATAGCTGGACTTTAATGCACGCTACTTTATGCAATCACTAACAGTGCCAAAATAGCTGACTCAGGATACTAAGATACGTAGTAGCTGCTTGGTATAGCATTCTAATAGGCTTCCTACAAAGGGGGTCATTTGAGATTCTTACAATTAGAAATAGGTTTCGTCAGTAGTACTAAGATCAAATGTGGTACAGAGGTAGATATATTGCAAAATGGTTCAATGGCGCCATTTCAGTCGCCATTCTGGATATTCAAGATTGCGCTAAATTGTGGATACTACAATGTCAGCAGGTTTTTCTAAACTATTCAGCATTGTCATGTGCCGGGACCGCCTTAGTGTTTTTCATCATTCAGAAGCGGAGTAAGGCTTAATGTGATAATTAGTGGATATTTAGTGGAAGCATTTGAAATCTAGGGTTGTAGGTATATTGATATCAAAGTGACCTAATCAATGGCCAGATATATTGCAGCACGTACTGGACTTATTCAGTTCAAACATAGCTGACAAATGTCCTATTTAACCCTTCAAAAAGGTATGCTTCATTTGCGTTTAAATTCCAAATAATAGTTCATTGGCGGCCATTTTGAAATCAACCGCCCATTTGATAGTCATTTGGATTACTGCTATCGGTAATCGCGCAATATTATCAGTGTGCTTTTCTGAACTCCTCAGCATTACTAATGTGGGCTTGTCCTCAAAATTAGCTTTTTACAGTTCTTAACTCAAGTTAGGCTTAAATGTGGCTTTCATTGGCGGCCCCTTTTGAAATCTAATGATGGCAGCCATATTGATATTGATGTAAATGAATAGTTATATATAGGTTATCATTTAAAAGACCCGTGTATTGGACCTTATTTGGTCAAAAAATTTTTAGTTATGGGGGCCAAAATATAAGCTCTTGAAAGGAAATTTAATAAGTGGGTAAAACTATAGAGGGCGCTGTATTGGCCCATAGGGTTGTCGCTACTTTTGGCACTCGACAGAACTTGTTTCAGGGGCTCAATATTATAGGCAGGCCAAGTTCACGCTTTAGGAAAAAAGGCACAATAAGTGTGCTTAGGGACTGGGCTATTTTCCAGACTCTGCCTCTACTATCTTTCCACTGAAATTCAACTTTCCAGCACTTCCTCTCATGACATCTTCCCCCTCAACATCTCTTCCATCTGTTTTTCCATTGCCGTCACATCGTATATACCTTTTTGGATTCCTCTCCTCAACTCACTCAGCTCCTTTCTGTCCTCCTCCTTCCTAGCTTTCGCAACCACTTCTTTGCTCGCTTCTTTAGCCTCCTCTTATACCTTACCTTATTCTCTTCTGTACCAATTTTTCTCATATCCTTAACTGCATCCTTCTTTCTCGCTATCGCGCCTCTCGCGCACCTCATCATTCCCACCACCCTTATCTCTCCTGTCTCTCCCACCTTTTGTTTTCACCACACACTTCATCACATCCTGTAACAAAACAAAACACCCCTTCCTAAAGCACCCCCACAAGTCTGCACTCAGTCCCACACAAGCCCCCTACTCTCATCTCACATTCTCTCTGTCTCTCTTCTTCTTTCTCTTCCATACTTTCCTCCTCTCATGCACTACCTTCTTCCACCCACCTTTTTCACCTTCCTCTTATCCACATCGTGCAACCAAAACCACCGCCGGTGTTGCAATTCTCCATGAATTACCTTACCATTCTTCAGATATTTCCTCTGCATCTTACCCACTAGCTAGCACAAAATCAATCTCTGTCTCATTCCCTCCTGAGCGATATATGTCACTTTCCTTTTGTCCTCTTTTTTCTGAACCATGTATTTGCAAGCAAACAACTCTTTCTTCATCACAAAACTCAAGCCACATTCTTCATTCCAAAGTCCTCTCTGCCAAACCCATTTCCCTCCATGAACACCTTCGAACCCTATTCCTTTCCCACAGCCCGTTCAAATCCCACCAACACATAAGAGAAACCATTCACCACACTTTGCACCTCCCATTCCTCGACAACTCCGTCTATAAAACTGGTTTACTTTTCTTCCCGCTTCACTTCACACTGTGGCCGCATACCACATATCAACCCACTACTACCCGTCTTCCTCGAAACCCATTAGAACGGTTATCACCCTATCGCTCCCCCAATTCAACCTCCCCACCTTTCAACATACTCCTCACCAAGAACTTAGACTGACTCCCCACCCCCCACCCCCTTCACTATTTCCTGCCCCACCACAACTATGTATACAAATATACAGCGAGTATTGTGGTATAGTACCTTCTTTTGTTGATAAAATCATTGGCCTTATCTGATGAACCTGAAAATATTTCTAAGCTAAATGTTAGTGAAGTGAGTAGAGTAAATGTAAATAACGTTTCTAACGATAGCATGTGGTATTACGTAAGGAAGATATGTTTGGTGCGGGTGCCGCGGTGTGTGATGGGACATCACGAGGTGATAGTTACTGATCGTTCCCCGAGACAGCAGCAGACGCATGTTACATAATTTCGCGTATCGAACCCCGTTATTCCCCCCGTAGTGTTTTTCTCAACACTTTTCCGTTTTCTTGGAGCCATTGCTTTTACACTGCATGGATATTAGCTTCTTCGATGTGTATTGGTGGCTAATATATTCACCGACCCGTGTTTTGTCGTTCTAAAATCCCGCTGCTAGAGGCGCTATGAGATAAGACCCCTGTGTCCAGGTAAGACAGAATTGGACCTGTTTTTGAAGATTTCCACGTATGCCCACTGAAGCTACAACTAATTTCATATGCACGCTCACGTAAGTTTCTTTGACAACATGTAACATGATGTTGCATTTCTCTAGGTGTGAGATCCACCTTTGTTTTTGACTATCATGGATGTTTGTTTGGGGTCTTTTTAAAAGCTTGATATACAGCTTGTAATGTGTAGTGTATTTGCCACCCATTATTCGAAGTGATTATTATCCCACTCTAATTCTTTTTAAATCTCATTCCATGACAATGCAAGCGCGGTCATTGAGCTTTCAGATGTATTATATTTATTAATACACTTCCTATTCGTTGGTTATGGTAATCCTGTTTTTTAATTCCTAATGTAATCGCGCATTATGATGATGATGAATATGATAGCAGATCATCGATGGTTGAATTTTTAATGATCAGGACTCGTTTTCCCCCTCAGTTCACTTTTTCTCATTGATTGAACATAGTCGCTTATGCTCTTTATAATGTTTACAGACCGATTCATGTATAATAGACGGTCAATTGAATCGATTTTCATGATTAATAATACTATTCACTCAAATAGTGGTTAAAACTACTTGGTTAACGATTTCTGCTTACAAAACCGTTCCGGTTTTATTTTCAGGAATCTTAAAATATCTCCATTTCTATTCCCAGTTGTTGCTAATTTGAAAATTAGCTAAGGGATTCAGGATTAACATTTTCTCTGATCCGTTAACATAGGGTTTAGTTTAGACTCGTCGGAGTCCCATACAACACAGGCGAGTCAAACGCTGTCCAAACTGGCAAAGTGCCTTTGTGTTTTTGTTTTGAATGTGTTTGTTTCAGAAGACCAGACCGTTGTCTTATAATCTATAGCTTCTTTCTCAGCATGTTTAGTGTTTGTGAAATTTGGGACGATTAAATGTAGGCACTCGCTGTGGCCCACGGGCGGTTTTTTTTTTGGTGTTATGATCGGTTTTCTATTCGAATTTAATTTGTTTATAGCTGATCATTGTGTAAAAGCTGTAGTTAATATACAGAGTTAAGGTCAAATAAGACACACGGGATTGTGATTCTTTGGTGTCTTGGGGGTATTTCTAAGATGTATCCTCTTTGTAAGTATAATGTGGTAGTAATATTTCGTCAAGATTAATAACAATGCCAAGGTCCAACTCGATGCACTTCTGCTTTATTGTTGTGAAATGCTTACTTAAAAGTGCAATTTACAATGCGAAAAAAGATGTGATTCAGATACACTTAGGCTTGCTCCCCCGGGGCTTGCTCATTCCTAGAGTTTAGTCCAGAGAACACGAGTATTTTTTTCATACTTAACCTTTTATTTCCTTTTTCAGCTTGTATCGTTTAAAGTTAAACCTATTCGTCGTTGAAATAATCAGTTTCTTGTCTAACCTGTTTAATATTGTAATCTGTTGATCCATTTTTTGCAGGAGTAGTTTTCTTATTAGATCTAAAGCCTCCTGATTGATATAATTACGTATTTAATATTTGTTAATGAATGCAGACGACCATAAGTAACTGCTCCTGAGTGGTTTTGCACCAAGAATCGCAGTGTCTGTGCTCGTTTCAATATAAAACTGATATTTGGTTTGTTTTTAACCAATCGGCTGTTTTTTCATCTTTGATAAATCGGCCGGAAGCTGCTTTTGTATGTTTCAACATGGGCTTTGGGACTTAAATATTTTTATGTCTTTTGATTTATAATAGGTGTGGTTTTTAATTACACATTCAAATGTTTACATGTTCAGTTAGGGCAATCGTTGCATTTTGCTATTTGATACTCTGAACTTTGATGGCAGATTTCTTCGGAAGAATTAAACACTTTTTGTGATAACTGCTTACTCAGTTTTTTATAGCTTAACAGTTTGTTCCGGTTTCTTTTTAACTTCCGATATATATATATTTTTTTCAGTCTTGGTTTTCAGGCAACGTGAACAGGGAATGTTACAGTTGTTACTTTCGCACGTCTAAACATTTTGAAACAAGTTGTTGGATAATAAGAGCGTGAAACACATGGGATATACTAAGTTTTGTAGATGTGATGCGTTTTCCTTGTATATTTTTATTTGCATTATCTGGCACAGTTACTAAGTTTCGTTGTGATAGTGCCGTAGTGGGTAAACTGCTTAGACTGTACATTGATGGAACATCGCATTTGTTCCTACACCATTGGGAACTATTTACGTTCAACACATAGGTATCCCTCGCGGCGCATTAATTGTCGTGTCTGCCCTTCTGGTATAAGGGAATGGTAGATAGATGCCGAACAATGAAAGACTGGTTCGTGGATGGATTTTCCTGTGTTTCTACATACACGAGATTTAGGCTGTGTTTTTTTTTAAGCCATCATAATTCGTATGGGGGCCATAGTTTACTTCGGTTTATACTTTTTGGATTCCCAAAGTTCTGAATCAGGGAGTTGATTTATCGTGGTTCTGATCGACTCTCGTAGAGACGGTGCTCACTTTCTTTTTAAAAACCCATGTATTGGTGATAAATTTCTTTTACTCTTCACGTAATAGCTTTCGTTCACGTAGTTTGCTTGTCTTATCTACTACGCACAATAGATAGGTTTTGGCGGACTGAATAGAAGCCTCATTGTATGATAACAGTTTTAAAAATCATTTTATCTAAATAAGTATATTTTTACAAGTCGTGTTAAAGCTCCGTATGTCTTTTCTATAGGCTATGTGAAATTGTAACATTGACAGCGACTGGCATTTTGGCAAAGTTGTTCGTAACGTTTTATAAAAGAAATTCATTGCACTGGTATCTAATAGCCACTTTTGGCGAAGCATTATTCTGGTACAGGGTACATAAACTTAATGCGGAACTGATGTGTACATCATGAAATGAGTGTTTATTACAATGTTTTGTTTCTTTTTGCAGAAAATGATTTTTTACATGTAGTCATGTTGTATGTTCAACTTCATTACAGCTAGATGATACGGTCAGTTATTTCTCAGTGGATAGTAATGGACTAGAGTGTGCTTTAGATCCAGTTAAAGCAACCATTATGAGACCACGTAAATCCTTTACTAATTTTCTAACTTTGGTTGCACCATATAGATAACCCAGATTGTAGAGTAGTATGTAGCAAGATATTCATTTTCTCTTGCCATCGGACATTTGAGGTACGAATCTTTAAATGAGCACCATTTTTGCCACTGGGTAGAGTGCGGTCGGGCCTACAGTCTAGTAGGCCTATATTTGTTCTATTCCATTTTCTTCATGGAGTATTGAGTAAATATAGTGGTATACATTTCCCCCATTAATGTTATTGACAGCCTCTAAATGTGCAAACTATTTGCTGTATTCGAGATGAGCACCAAGCTATTGAGCATCGTTGTGCTGGTCTCAATATCTTATTTTGGCAAGTAGGCCTATTATTAATCGTTTTAACATTTTTTATAGCTGTCGGGTATAGCTGCAGATGTGGTTGACAAGTGTTGTAGACCGTAAAGCATGGTCTATCGTTGTTGCCACTGGGCATAGACATTTTGCCAGTGGGCATAGACATTTTGCCAGTGGGCATAGATATTTTGCCAGTGGGCATAAAATTTTGCCAGTGGGCATAGATATTTTGCCAGTGGGCATACACATTTTTACACATTTTTGCCAGTGGGCATACATATTTTTTTCCACTGGGTAAATCATAACAACTAGCTACTATAAGCTTTCGTGGCAAGCTTATGCTTTCGACAATTCAAGATTTTTCATAGCTGCCATTTGATTCTTGATCCATTGTGCACATTCATTCAATAACGAATTGGTTATACATGTCTTTTACAAGTGTGGACAACGTTACGTCAATAGAAAGCAATGGCTGCCTCCGCTTCTTCCACATACTGTGGGTGCCGCTTTGCATATACACTAATCGGTAGTGATACAAATTGATGTTAGATGTGTTAGAGGTGGCCAGGTGTAATAATAGTGCACCTGGATCATTGTGCTCAGATACTCTTTTTTCTCATAATGCAATGCGCGCTTAGGTGAAAAGATGTATTCATTGAGGCGGTTTATTTAAATCAAGACGACTGACGTTCATTTCATTCGTTGTGTGGCCATGGGTAGGACAAAATTAACCACCCAATAGCACCCAACATCCAAAACCTGATACTTTTGCCGGATTGTTTGTATCGCATGACATTATGTGTATACAAGCACCCGACTAATAATTATTCCGTGCATATTCAAATGTCAGCGCCCAGCACGGACGACTGGTTGTGAATGGCTTCAACCCCCTTGGGTTTGAACGTGGCCAGATTCGGCAATAATCGCTTGATTTAACAATTGAACGACGACTCCACAGGCTGTAGGAGTTATAAGGGACGATGATAATAATGCATAGTTTCCATACAAAGAAAACACCGTAAACATCTATGATAATAGGTTAAAGTTCCCCATGTCAATTAACTCGAAAAACCGATCCCTAACAGCTGATATATCAATTGTGATTGCCGACAATAATATATTTAATCTTTTCTATCTTTCTGGACATGTTTGAGGTCATGCGAGCTTTGTTTGTGCATTGGTGCTCCACAGTGGGCAACCAAGAGTGTTCCCATTGTCTGTGTGCTGTTCCACAACCACAGGTAGTATCCGGATCTGCTTCCAGATAGCCCCACTTCTTCAAGGATACCTTAGATCGTCAAGTTTCTGGTTCTCAATCTATGAGGCAACAAATCGCCAATTCAGCAAGCCTCCATGAGGAGTCCCAAGCCCAGGTGGGGGATGCTCACCAGTTCAATACCGATAGATGATTTACTTGGTTGTGATGGCAATCTTTTCTTTCCACAAGGCACCTCTTACCTCCTTAAGATGTTTCAGAGGGTGGACTTTGCTTCAAAACTCTCTCTGGATTAAAGGCGGTTGGCAGTAGTAATATCTGTCCAGACAAAGGGTCTTCCACATTGTATCTTACTTTGGCGTACTCTCTGCAATGCTCACGACGTACGGCTACTACGGATGTCTGGTGTCGCCAATTCCTGCTAGGATGTACAAGTTTTCCCGTTGGTGTGGAACTGACATTCTGTGATAAGCTCGCAGGAGCCATTAAACGCTGGATCAAGCTTCTTGGCATGGGTTTGATCTTTCCCCTAACAGGGCAGGCATCTCTCACATGATGCAAGGGCGAGCACCACCCTCCTTGTGCCAAGTGAGTTTGTTCAAGTGCCAGTCTGCTTTCCTATAGTTAAGCGGCGCTTAAAAGGCACTCTTTGTTTTGGGGGGCCTTACTGCAGCATATGAAACTTGGATCTCGATTGGTCGATGTTGAGTTATTGGGACAGGATCCAGAACAGTCTTGCTACAAAGGTTAGATATGTTTTTACTAACAATAACTAGATCAGGGTTGTAACCTCTTCCACGGGGCACTATAAAATGAGGGCGGCAGCTTAGAGTCGTTAAGGAGACGGTAGATGTTGATGTCTATCCATTCTTCGACAGCTTTGTCCGTCTTTGTTGTTTTCATTGTAGGCCCCCATTAGGTAATTGGCTGTTGAGTCGCGAAGAAAAAGTGAGGTTTGGTGGATTCCCAGGGTTGAGTTGAAGGGTGCTCGAAGTCTACTGATGGAGGTTCGTAGAAGGATGTAACTATGACAGAGCTAACCTCAATTTTGAGGACCTCGATGTTGTTATCATCAACATTGAGGTTGCTACTACTTCGGTGCATGTTCCGACAAAATTAGCACTTCCGTATTGTCGAGGTGGTCTCTCGGTGGCAATGACCATTCCTGGTATGGTTGGGTGGGCGGTGGGTTATTGGATTCCTCCTCTGTGGGTTTCCTGCATAGCCATATGACATCGCAATGGAGATGTACGTCACTGTTATCTTACATATTGTTTGATCGCGCCAGACTCGGCATGACTTTTTAATGCCCAATTGAAGGACAACTCGTAAGGGAAATGAATGCGAATAATATATAAACCCCCTACAAAGAATGCAGTAACATCAGTTGAATAACGTAAGGTCCCAATGTAAAACTGAAAATCCAGAACCAATCCCTAACGGCTTACAGAGAAGTCTCGAAAACAGATCTATATATCCTTGGATTCTTCCAGATAATAAGTAGATTTAAATCTTTTCCTTCGAAGGTAATGCGACTTTTGTTGGCCACTACACATCCTAGTTCTTAGCAGAACCAATGCTACGGTCATTGCGCCAGGGGAATCATTGGAGCACGAATACGACCCCTTACCTATTTTGTACAAAATTCCCCCTATCTCTGCTCAGATGACCTTGATCCACTATCTGTGTACACCCCATGTGGGGGATAGAATGGGGGTCCTTGTGGCGCAATCTGGCGTTTCTAGCTCTTGAATTGCAGAAGGACTTTCTAGATTTTGGACAAAAACAATATTTCTCTTGACATGACCTTGAACCCAAATCTGTGTAGGGGTGTTAGTCTAGTGGTTCTCCTGACGAATTTTCGACTCAATAGGACAAACCGTTTGGCACTAGAAGCATTTGAAGCAAGGTCCAAACAAGAAGACTAGATATCGCTGTGGTCAAAGACCACGAAACCAGCCATATTGGCTTCAGACAGAGCTGGCTTCAAACCCAAGCCTAAAACTAACCCTAGCTTCGAAACATAGCCCTAGCCTCGAAACATAGCTTCGAAACCCAACCATAACTAGATCTGGAGACAGATCTGAGCACAGTCGAGGTAGTGAGCTTTAACCCTAAACGACCTTCGATCTCGAAAATATTTAAACATATTTGGAATGTCATAAGGATCGTTTCAAATTTCTACCCGTTAGAATCATTTTTTCTGAAAATTTGACCTTTGACCTCTTAATGACCTTTGTTCTAAAAATATCTTCAACATGATTAGGATGTCATAAGGATCATTTCAGTTAAATTTCAGCTCAATTGGAGCATTTTGAAAATTTGACCTTTGACCACTTAAAGACCTTTAATCTAAAAAATTCAAATTTTTAGAATGTCATAAAGATCATTTCAGTCAAATTTTCAGCTCAATAGGATTTTGAAAAAAATGACCTTTGACCTCTTAATGACCTTTGATCTCGAAAATATTTCAACATGTTTAGGATGTCATAAGGATCACTTCAGTAAAATTTCAGCTCAATCGGAGCATTTTGAAAATTTGACCTTTGACCCTTGAATGACCTCAATTGACTTGTACTGGTACATGTTATATATTTCATACAAGTAGCACCAATCTACCACCTTGCATATTGTATATATGACGTTTTAAAGATATTTTAAACTCAGGTTGGAAATGCCCCTTTAATGACATTTGATCGCCATGCCGATCATAAATTTGATGAACGGTTCAAGCTGCTTCATATCCATTGGTGACCTTACCATGCAACACAATCTGAAGAAGTAGCATTTTTTGGGAAAACAAACTTTTCTAAATCTTGTGACCTTTATGTGACCTTTGACCCCAAACAAGTCGGGTCACATATATATGCGGTCGTGGTCATTAATGTTTGTATTCAAGTCCTGTCAATACAGGACAAGTATGTAGCAGAACGAGCAGTTTGACCGGAAGTTGACAGAAAAAAAAAGAAACCTTACGGAAACAAAGCACAGTCGAGTTCCTCGACTGCGCAAAAACCTTACCCTAGTTTGAAACGCTAACCCTAGCGTAGGCCCTATATGAAGCGATTATATTTATAACGGTGTATAGGATTTTGGCAAAGTTTCTTTAAAATGCTTATTTTCAGGTAAAATTAAAACTGCATTTTCAAAAGTCATCAAACATTGAGTTATTAAAAGGGAAAATCATTTCTCGCTCAAGCCATTCAGAAGACCTATGTCCGTATTTGTCTTTTTCATTTTCTCATTTTTATTTTTTACAATTAATAAAGAGTGGTAATCTATTATAACCATGCTATGCTACAAAATCAACTTGAATATTCTTTTTGTTTTATTTCGCATTTAAGGAGAAAAACATAGAACCGCCATACATAAGCCATCTAAATTGAAACCTTCCCGGGGACATATAACCGTACCTGAATTAAGATTTCTTTTTACATTCATCAGTCGAGTAAAAACATTTTATTTTGTTGATTCATGTCATTTGTCGTTTCATGTGAACGGTAAGTTGTTCGAACGCGCCGGACTCGACAGACAATAAGCCTTTAATGCGATATCAAACACCCAAGGAGGGCGACTTGGACATCGGAAGGATGAAAAGGGAGCGCTGCATATTAAAAATATAAATCCCCCACAAAAGAGTCAGGACCATATATTATCGGTGAAGCGATTTGTCACCCTTATATAATGGTAAGGTTAGAACCCATTCGATTGTAAATCCTCATGGAAGTAGATTTTAACCGTTTCTTCTTGTCTTTCTCTTCTTTTCTCTTCGAACTGAATGTAAGACTTGGTACACACCACAAAAAAATGGCTCTTGCAGACCCAAGTAATGGGTCTTATACAAGCGCAAAAAGAAAACCCTCTACTAACCGATTTTTTGCACCAAATGCCCCCTATCTCTGGCCAGGACCTTGAAACTTTGGTGTACACCCAATATGAAGGCATATTCAGGGGTCCTTTGATTCCATGTTGGTGTTTTATAGCTCTTGAATGCGGAAAGATTTTTCCTAGATTTTGCAGCCAAAAATTAATATTGCTCTGCAAATTCAACCAAATCTGTGTACCCCCCATTTTTGAGGGGGGGTCGTGCTCTATGATTTGGCTTAATTGTGGCCCAAGCGTTTTTGGCACAGAACATTTTTAAGCTCTGTGTTGCCAAAGAAGACGAATGGAAACGAACATCATACAAGATCCAGCCGTGCCTCAGGCACCGCTGTTTCAAACCCATTCAAAAACAGAACAAGACGGCTCTTGTAAAATCAGTGTTTTTTGGATTGCACAGCAGCACAACCCATACAAGCGGGTGATCAAAAAGTACAACTGAATTTCATATGGGGAAACCCTCTGTGCTGTTCATTTTTTCGTAGTCTCTCCCCTGTTTTGTTACCCGTCCCGTATTAAAATTACGACGGCTTTGAAATCGATTCACGCTTCAAAATTTACAACAGCTGCAGCAGTGAAGTACCCCACTGTGAAACCCGAACAAGTTACACGCTAGGATAACGCAAAGTGGTATTCTGGTTTTCCTTTAACTTTTTGTGGTTTTGAGGCATTAACATATTTTGCAATAAATTTAAGGTAAGACCAAGTGGGGGGGATTTTGGCTTAACTAGTGGTCGAAGGATGAAAGGGCTAAGAGAAGATCTCCCACTCAATCTGCCTCCTCCTGGCCCCATAGAGATCAGGAAAGTAATAAATTGTAAATTAGCATGTCCCAACATGGTTCCCGGCTTTCCCCGCTACCCAAATGAAACTGTCTGGTTTACTTCACTGGAAACTGTAAATAACAGATCTAACAAGACGGTCCTAATTAGGAACGGTGTCCCCTTATGACCCCTTTAGGTGACTTGACCTTTTGACCCCCCGTAACTTCAGCAATAATTTCATAACAAATGTATGAATGTATTTTTTACGCGTTAAACAACTTCACATTGGATCAATTATTTTGAGTTTTCCCATATTTCCTTTTCTTTGTTGAATACGACTATAAGAAGCTTTTTGGCTAATGTATTTCCTCTCGTTTGAAAAAGGTAGTACCTGAACTTATCTCCAACGCCCAGACTGGTTTTTTTGCCTGGCAGGTATATCGGTAAGAATATCTGTCTTTCTCTTGATGTGATCAATTTCTTAAACAATAATAATCCTGGTCTGATGTGTATGATTGGTTTTCAAAAAGCTTTCGATAAATTAGAATGGTCTTTTGTTTTAGATGTTCTTGAATTTTTTAACTTTGGTATTGATCTTATTAACTGGATTAATGCCTTATAAATCATTTTCCCACGCTCCCTCCCATTTCCAGCGTGCGTTATGCGCTGTTTTCCAATTTATATTTGGAGTAGTAATTTCTTGGCCAAGTTGCTAGGTACGCCCGTCTCTCTGCCGAAACGGCGCACCTCTGGGTTGTACGTAGACGCAGTTCACGCAACATGCAACGCGCGCGTACGCCTTGGCCAAGAAATTGTTGCTCAAACTATAGTATTTTATTAATATGCTTAATTATTGTATCATGGTATTCTTTGAGCTGCTGCAACTAAGTTGCATTGGTTCTCCCTAGTATTATTATGTTTTAAATCTATAGCATTTTGCATATATACCACGCTTAGAGATTAATATGCTTTTTATGTTTTCCTATTTTTGACCATTTTTCCATGTTTTTGGTGCAAGTGGTAGAGGCATAAAATGTAAACATTTTGGCAACAAGTTTACACAAATTGTATTTGTTTTCATCTTTCCTGGATTAAGGGCCCATATAAATTGTAATATAGGTTTTATTTACGTGTTATTTAGGCCAGCATTTGGCTGGCAAGAGGGGTCCTTCTTCAGCTCATTAAATATGTATACATTTGTGATAGACCCATTGCTCTAAATTGTTAGGCCAAAAATAATTATTGTACTTAGTCATGATTATATCGAGGAACCAATGTTCTCTTGCTTGAAATCCCGGGTTGAAATCCTGTGTTGCAAATCTGCGATTTCCGCTTCGAATCGCATACTTGCAAGGATTTAGCACCTTTGTTGTGCTTGTGGTGTGCGCGCACTTGCAGCGTCCGGAGGGATGCGTCCAGTGGGATGCTGCTTGAGATGATGCCTACGTCTGGGATGGCCGGACTGTTGCAGGTTCTGATGCGAGTCTGTGAGGTACACAGGTGTTTCACATACTCGCAGGAACCTGGGCATTATCTTGTTGGATGTCCGATTGAAATGAAGCCACGTCCGGGATGACCGGACTGTTCCAGGTTATGATGCGAGTCTGCGAGTATTTCACATACTCGCATTAACCTGGACTTTATCTTGTTGGATGTCATTGTTATTTGGTTCCTCCAACTGTACGAATGCTTGCTTGGATTAAATTATCCTACGCACAACTGATGCGTCAATGCCAGTTTGGTGTCCTCTCCTTTCTTTTCGTCTGGAGCTAATTATTGGAACATAGGTCGATGATACTACTCTTTTACTCTTTGTATGGCTATTCATATTTTTCAAACTTTTCAATCATATTCAGGCCTTAAAATTAACTTGGAAAAAATCACAAATTTTACCACTTGGTTCCTTTCGTTTTAATCGAATAGCTATTTTTGAGGATTCTTGAAGATTTTTCACATTAAGACCGGAAATGCCCCCTTAATGATCCCAGATTGACCTCTCGACTCATAACTTTTTTGAAGGGTCTCAAGCTACTTTTAGATGACAGCGATAGGGGTCAAAGTCATCATACATAATGTCTGCTCAGCGTTCCATTCATAGTAGAAACAATAAAGTCTGGTCAGAATACGTAAAACCATGACTGAGCTAGATTGCAATTGTTTGACAAGAAGAAAAAGAAGAAACTAGGCCCACCAGTTGCGTACTAGCAACAGACGGGTATATTATGGCAATTGGCTGCAGACAAAAGTGCATGCCTTGCAGAAGTGCCCCCTAATGACTTTAACCCTCCATGCCGAGCACAAATTTGTGATGGTCTTAAGCTAGTTTTCTTATACTAAGTCACGTCCCATACAAAGTTGGCTATAGCAGCTACGATTTTTTGAAGATTTTTCACATTAAGAACCGGACGTTCCCTTTTAAGACCTTTGACCTCCATGTTGAGAACAACTTTGGTGTGGGTGTCAAGTGATCCATATGAGGAGTTTACGTGCCCATGCTACCTTAATAAAGACAAATATTATTTTGTTTTATTTTTTTTTTACATTAAGACGGAAGTTCCCCTTTAATCCTTATGAACCACCCCCATCGTTGAGCACAATTTTGGTGAAGGGACTCAAGCTGGTTCATATGCACAAGTTACGTGAACATGCCTACCGTTCATAAAGCAAAAGGATTTTTGATTTTCACATTAGACCCGAGGTACCCCCCTTTATGACCTTTGATCCCCATGTTTGTGGGGAGAGCGGGGCCTTCGTGGCCAGCCGGTTGGTGTTTGCCCTCTGCCGCAATTTTCCATCAAAATTCCCGCGTTTCGTCCGCGGTGGGGTCCGTGGCACTTGGCTGGTATTTTTCGGGTCTATCATTCTGGATTTTGATCTGTATACCAGCTATTGCATTAAATACAGAATACCGTTCTGCTCCATGGTTCACTTGGAATTGTGCACATGGATCATGAACGCATCCCTATTCCCTTCGGAGGGGACTTAAGCCGTCGTTCCGTTTCCCAGAGCGTCACAACTGTACATGGTACATTCGCAGTCAGTGTCGAATAATTATAAGAGTAGGGTGTAAACCCCTGACTGTTCCCAAATCGCCCAGCCTTCAAATAGCGGGCCATGCTAGGAGCATCCGTATCATGGATTACAACGCGGCCCCGGATAAGCACACTAGCTGAATAAATCCTGACAAACACCACCACAAAGCCATTCCCGGTAAACCAATGACTTTGGATACGAGCAAACAAAAACCCCCATGTTGAGGCAACAAACCAGTTGGTGAAAGAGTGTTCAAGCTGCTTCATATGCATGAGTTACGTGGCCATACTACCTTACATTGAATGCAAGAAAACTGATTTTTTGATTTTGTTTCCACTTAAAACAATAAAAAAACCCCGGAAGCTACCCCTAAGTGACCTTTGACCCCCATTGTTGCGCACAATTTTGGTGAAGGCGTCTCCGTGATTTATATGCATAGTCACGTGACATGCTAAAACTTCCATTTTAGCTAAATTATGAATTTTTGAAGATTTTTCCACAATCAGGGACCGAAAGTGACCCCTAATGACCTTTGAACACATTCTGTGTACAACCCTTAGACACTCGACTAATGTCGAGTCACATTACGGAGCCATGTCACCATCACGATTGTTTGTGAATAAGCCTGCATTTTAAAGAGTTCCGACGAAAGCCCCTTTAATCTGCCCACGTGACATTTTTGGGACCCCAATCTGGGTACAACCCTAGAAGGGTCTCTTCCGTGGTTCTTCTGACAAACAATCTGTGGTCATAAATAGCATTTATTCTGTGGCAGAAAAAGGCATTATTTTAAGAGTTCCGACGCGAGTGCCGCTTTATAATCGTCCCACGTTACCCCACAAGAGATCAAAGCTCAAAAACTATTACAAAACACCCCTAGTGTAGCTTGGGTCAGTGGTTTCTCCTGACGGCGTTTGGCTATATAGGACCAAGCGTTTGGCAGAAGAAGGTAAAAAGCAAAGCGTCTAGAGAAGGAGGAAACTAAACGCACGCACATATATTCAGCATGTTGCACATGCGAATATAACAAGCCATGCAGATACATGGCGAACAAGACGGGGGCCTGAAATAACCAACCCCTTTAATGACCTTTTGAGACCCACATGCCGCGCACATTTTTTTGATGGGTCCTTTTCATATTAGTAGTCACGTGACCATGCAACATTTGATATAACATATTGTTGAATATTGGTTCACATTAACGCGGAATATCCCCGTAATGACCCCATATTGACCCTCGCACCCATAACTACTTTGTGAAGAGTCTGAAGCTGCTTTATAGGCAATAAGTCAACATTACCAGCCAATTATCCGTAAGAGGTGAAAACCTTTCTTTAAAGCAAAATAGGCATTTTGGTCTTATTTTTAGCATTAAAATTAACGCCTTTTTTCCCCCCCTTTAAATGACCTTTGGACCCCCAATATAAAAATCATGGACACCGAAAACCGCAAAAATGCATTGTTCCAATTTAAAGATTTAAAAAACTCTATTAGCTTAATTCCTTTAAGTTGTTTAGCTTAAAACCGAAATGACCTTATCCTTCATCCACCACCCACAAACTAAAAATACCTCTTGCATACCCAGGTATTTAATGCATATGGGTTAGTATCCACTCGCAATGTTTACATTTATGATTTTTTGCCATATTTTGGTTTTTAAACCGGAAGTCCCCTTATAACCTTCTGACCCCCATGCCGAAGCACAACGTTTGTGAAGGGTCTTAGGCTGCTCATATGTATGAGTCTCGTGACCATGCAACGTTGCATATAGCAATACATGCAAATTTGTCACCCTAAAGAAGACTATTTGGGGGCATTTTAAACTTTAACCCTATTTGTTTGAGCCTCTGTCAACGATTGCCCCTGGGCTTGGCAGCGTCAGCCTTACAACCCATATCCATTTCATCTCTATAGAACCTATTTTATATCAAATGGTTGACTAATCTTTCGAGGACACCCTTTTTGTAACCAAAAATTAAAGTTGGGGCAGCATTTCTCATTTTTGCATTGCGATGATCAAACTCGGGAGGGATTATGTGTCTGGCAAGTCGAAATTCATAACTAAGACCATATAAATGACAGAATTAGGAGGCGAATTGCGACGTATTTCAAGGTTTCAATCAGCGCGCGGGCGCGGACTGTGATTGTTTGAATGTGTAGTCTGGACGGGGTGCATATTCGACAAAATATGATTTAAAATGTCAAAAAAAATTCCTATTTGAGTCGGGTTTTGACTAACAGACAGATAATTCAAGCCAGTAAACCGGGTTTCTGTTTAATCTCTTCAGATGTTCACTGATTATTCTTCAAGGCCGACTTTTGTTCTGCACTCAAAAATTACGTCAGACTCGCAAATGGTCGCCTTTCTTCTGTCCCTGACAGTCACAGCACGCAGGCGGCGGTAACCAAGCGATTGGTTTCAACTCCCTACGTGCTTTCGCCTCGAAACCCGTCGGCTCCCTATGGTTACACTGGCTCTCATCGCTAGCGGTATATTTCTCGTGGCCAATTTTGTTTTTTGTGTCATCTGCAAGAATTGTATAAGGCACATAGATATTACTCTGGTCGTATGTCGTCTTGTGTGTATGTCTGCGGGGTCAAAATTTACCCTTTAATATATTGCATGCCGTCTGAGTTCCTTAAGACTACGATGTATTAAAACGTGTGGAAAGGAGGGGTGGGGTACATGTTGGTGACCTCATGTGACCTTGGTGACCTCATGTGATACCTTGGCCCATTCACAAAACCAAGCGACGGCAAGAGGACACTCGCGGGACCAGCCTAGTTTTTTTCGATCTTTTTTGGTTCTTTTTAGATATATTCGCATTTTTTTATATGCCCGATTTGAATTTTGTAATGGTTTTATTACTAAAAACGTTCAAACAAAGCTAACAGATAACAAGTGTATAGCGCCCTCTTTTTGTTCACTATAAATTGGTGTCATAGTAACCGCGGAGTAGCTACGCCGTAGCTGCGTGTCTCTTCGTACTGTCTACCTCCATATTCACCTTCTCTCCACCTAGTGGACAAATACCAGGGAGGTAGAAACAGTACTTAGGCCACATTAATGTATACCCCAATAACATGTATATACTTTTGCAAGTCCCTGTCTTGCGCTCCTGCCTCGCAACTAGTCCGTGTTTTACGTGCAGTAGCTTCCCGCATAGACAACTTATGAAGCTTGCTGTATAGGCTCCCACGGCGGAGGAAGAAACAAACGGCCGGTTAGCTCTTAGCTATGATCCCACATGTTTTTTGGCAAGGTGGTGAGTAATTTTAATACCTTACCATTTGGCCAAGGTGTCCTCACCCCATTTATCGTGTCGTCTTGCACACAGCGCCGGCACATTGCTATGAATCACGCTCAGAAAGTAATTTGAGCTCCCGGGACCTTGGCAAATCTTCATCGCAGGGCGTTCACAAGTTATTCGAAACGGTAGCATGACAAGTGGCTGGAAACACGGTAAACAACTTGTTATAGTCCTGATTTTTTTATTCTGTCAGTACACGCATATTGCGATGGTACGAATTAATGTGTAGGGGATGTGTTGGACCAAGAACTAAAAGCCGTATAACAGCTGAAATGCTAAACTTTGGTCAACAGAGTAAGATGCTTTAACCCCTTATACTGGAACTTTTTTTGTATCGAATTTTCTAAAGCCTTCATACCAGATTCAATTGACACAGATTGTCGTAAAGTTTGAGACACGCTATCGATTTTCCTTTGTTTGGTCTCAATCAAAGAACGGAATAAGTGTCCATGAACATCAAGGCTGGTGAAGAGGAAATTAGGACCACGTAGATATTGCCTATAGTTTGTTATGACTGGAGACCAAACTCTAATAACTTATATAGATAAATGATTGGACCAATAGGATAATTTCCTGGAACAAGTCGAATAAATGTAAACGTAGCGTATTTTTAATATTCCTTATTGACGTAAAGAACTTTGGTTAGGCCTTGACATCTTCAAAAAGTAGAATCATATGTAGAGTGACTTCCCATTAAATAGGCGTGTTTGCGGAAAAATCTGAACAATATGGAATTTGTTTCGCTAGGTGGTGTGGTTATTGGAGAGAGGAAAAAGTTTTGCGTAAGACTCGCAATTCGTTTTTTGTGCGTTGGAAAGACGACACAGCCTGCTCCCGAATCACGCTGCAAAACTCCTTAAGGTGGATGTAAGGATGGATGGTGGCGGCACTTTAGTCAAATGGCCAGTTTTTAGTTTTTTTTCATGTTAATGGCATTAACATGTTTCTTTCCATATATTTTAACAGAAGTCGATACTTTTTTCCTCATATATTTTTTTTTTCCTTTTAATTTTTCTATGTTACGTGCTATTTTTGACCAAAAACACATGGAGCTTGGAACTACAAAAGGGCGGGTAATTTCGCGTATTCCGCAATACGCGTCTGTGCTATTCGGCGCCAACGAGCAAAAGTTTGGAAGTAATGAGCGCATGATCAGGAACGACCTAGATGCATGATTCGATGACCAACGACTTATATAGACAAGCGGATTCTCCACGACACGGCGTAACCAAAAATCGAGGTACCCAAAGTATTATAATGCGCATACAACTTCATTATCATAGTTTAGGCACCACCCATATTTGGTTTAAGTATCGGCGTATTTGGAAAGTCGGGGGGGTATCGTGAGGGTGTTTTCAGAGGGTCGGGAAAACAAAGGCAAACCAGAGTACAACCAAAAATACAAACTCATAAATCCAGGTGTAAACTTCTCTTCATAACTTGTTTATTCCATTATTGAATCCTAACGTACATAGACCCCGACGCCGCTAAATTAGAGCGCCGGTCCTAAATAAAAAGAATTTAGTGTCGGACATACCCTTCAAAGATATCCCATAAACACAAAATACGTGTCGCCAGTACCAACCAAACTAAATGGTGTCGTCCTGCGTCCCTGAGTCGAATGAGACATGTCCTTCTATGCTGTTGTTTTGTAGTCTCCTCGGGGGGCTAGGGGAAAACCAAGTGTAATTCATAATTAATTATAATCATAATAATCTCTGTTTCCCACAAATCAAACTTGCACATTATTTTCTTGAAAAAGATAAAATGTTACACTTCAATTTCATTTCCCCAATATCGTGACTAGTGGATACACATTATCTCGGCAAACATTGGAGTTAAAGATATTCACTCAACGGGCCCGTTATGCGGTGATCGAAAAACACACTTCAAAATCCCTTTCATCTGGGAGTGCGGTACCATTGTTAATTGTCGCGCAGCTGAAGAGATTTCAGCCGTTACGCCCGCTCATCCAATTATTAGACTGAGGGGACTTTTCCGGACAAAATACTTAACCTCTTCCCCAAATAATAAACATTGAGCTTCTAATAGTGCGTGTTCATTAACTTTGGCCATTTTTTTTCATCATTTATTCGAAAAGGAGAAACATGAACAAACATCATAAGAGAATGTTGCTGGGCAAGCTTTGACCTAACAACTTTGTTCAGGAACCAAAATCCGTAACTTATTGCTTACCTTCATTTCTATTCAATATACCGCGTTTTCAGAAGAAAATTTATGGTCAACGACCTATATTATACACTGTACACAACTGGTTATTTATTGTGAGAGAGGAACGGGTATGTGTCACTCAACCCGAATCGTGGAGGTGGTACCACCTGGCTATAAGAATGGCCCTACATACCCGACCCCGTGTGAATCTTTAGCTCATGGTTTTGCTGAAGTCTATACATTGGTCTCTTATATTGGGAAAAGAATTTGAGGTGACATTTTAATATATGTTTAAAAAATGTGCCAGTTTTATGTGCGGGGAACAACAGTTTGTTGATCGTAATAATTATTATGAATTTACACTTGGTTGTACCTAGGCCCCCAGATGGGGACTACAGAATGCTATAACAGTTTGGTTATTGGAATACCACGTCCCATGGTCTACTGGGGCAGTTTATATTCCCTAGAAAGAAGCGCCTCGGCCGCCTTTTTAAAAAAAGTGGGGATTTTCTGTGTTTATATATCAGAGACACGCCCTCCACAGCGATGTTGAACCGGGAGACGATGAAGGAGCATATGAGCGACTGCGTACCGTCTACTTCATGATCCGAGTCCGTCGCTTCTCCGTCGCTTATAGCGTACCACGAGAAGGACGCCTGGGAATGAAGCAGAGTGAACAACATTAATGGGCGATTACACAATAAATTGTCGCAAATGCTTTAGGAAAATTAAGGTGACTACAAAGCCAAAGCGCTGAGCAAATTGCTAAGTTGAAAGTGCGCAACGGGTACGATATAGCAAAAAACAGGTCTAGAATTTTGGCGTCATCGGGGGGACGCAATCAAAAGCGTCACCGGCTATAGTCGAAGACAACAGTCGTCAGTTTCCAAAATGTGCATTGTTATTTATATAAACATTTAGTGTAAAATATGAAACTCATAATTAATAACAGAAATGATATGCCCGTAGGCTAGCGATACAGTATTTTAACGTTCGTTTGTATTTAGCGAGTGAAAACAACTGAGCCACATGCTATCACTACTCGGACCCCATTCTCTTTTCCTAAGCAAAATTAACAGGGGTCATGGGGAGACTTGTTTTGTGGCATAGGAATGAAGGTAGGGTCTAATCTTTTTAGAGATATAGGTTCTTCAATCGATTGGTTTTTTCTCATAATTATTACATGAAAAATCGGCCAATCAGACAATGGTGAAATGCTCAGTGGCTACAACTGATATACATAACGCGTGACGCACGGATTTGTAGATGCGTATGCAACCAGTCGCGCGTCTTCACTGGTTGTGCAACAAGAAGGATGACGCCCGGTGTAGAGAAATTGGTTACGGGATGGGCTATTCCATAATAAGACAACTCGATTCACTTCTTTCCCTGTTTATAGGTCTATGTTCGACGACGCATACCCATGTTATTGGGTATCCAATTGTGAAAATACTGCCACGTGACTTGCCTTTCGCAAGAATGGGATTTTAGTTTCACGATTTGAGCCTCAATAATTATTGGATTTGTCATAAGAACTCAGGTGAAGTATTTTGAATCTGGTACAGAAGGCAGCGTGAAGATAAGAGATGAACGCTTTATTTTGGGAATAGGCTATATTTTTGTACGAACGAACCACATTTTTTTCTGTGTTCGCTTTCGTTGAATAATTCTGATTTTGGTTCCCAGTTACTCGAAATCCGTATTAGCAACAGGTAAGAATGAATGCATCGTATGGAGCATATCAAAATCTAGGTTCGGTATTTTTTAAGCTTTTAATTTTTGGTTTAAATTCGGGATTTATGTCCAACTTTGAACAATCCTGACGTTGCTCCTAATTGACCCAAGCAGATTTTTTACTTTTTTGGCAAGTAATATGAAAAATAGTGCACAATTCAAAAAAAACACGGGAAATACCGACCCTAGAACCATATCTCTTGAATAAAACACGAACAAGGTATATTTTTATACAATTTCTATATTTTTAATAGATAACCAAAACAAGCGAAAGTCGCCATTTTTCATGATTTTCTAAAAAAAAAACATTTTTTGAAAAAAAAAAGAATATCATATTTGGATTCTTTGAATTATTTCCTTCTCAAATATGCATAATTTTATATGTTGGAACAATAATTAAGAAGATACGGCAAAAACCAACTCCTTTGAATTCCTGCCTTAACACCCACCTTAAGTCTTTTGATTGAATTAATTTTCCCGTATGCTGTAATTTGTACGGTAATTTATTAACAGAATTGCTGCCAGTAAAATACTGTCAGATTGAATATAGTTTTAGACTGTAGCAAAATCAAACCAAAATACTTGTTTACGATGTATCTAACAAGTGCAAATACTTGCTCAAGTTCTTGAGGTCATATACATGAATGCGAAATCCACATTGAAATGCGACAAATTAAAGTGATTGTGATCTTGCTGGTTAAAACAAACATAACACATATAAATTGATATTCAGGGGCGGATCCAGGATTTGAAAAACGTCAAACTTACCGGGGGCTGTAAGGCTAAACTTGTCCAAAATGGGCTGATTTTGCAAGATTTTGCAGAATTACCGGGAGACGTGCGCCCCCTCCGCCCCTCCCTAGATCCGCGCCTGACATTACACCTCATTTTCAGATATCATTTTTAATCTTCGAACAAATGTATTCCCTTCATATCTAGGCTTAATCAATACTGACCTGCATAGGTAATTCCAGCTTGGTAAGCATAGGATGTAGCGTGTACACACATCATGTAGACGGTAACAGAGAATGTCGCCAAAGAATCCGTGCTTCCTACGCTATGAAAACCCGTTGATACTTCCCCGCGAATACTACATATTGATTGGTCATCAGTAGTCAGCTGATCCCAGTCTGTCATCGGTCTTGTTGTTGTCATCGAATACACGTCCGTCCACGTAACTGCAATTCGTAATGACGTTAATGAAATATTCCATATAGCTGGTCGATTGTTGTTTCAAATACAGGGGAATGTCACGCTGGTATAATATGAGTCCAAAGGAGGTATAACTGTCATTGACGGATCAACTGGTTTTTCACAAGAAGAATTCCCTCATGGATTGTACAAATAATACTGGAAAGTCAGAGGAATCGTGATCTTGTTTGTCCCGGGATATCCCCTATTAAGCATTCCCCTGCTGCAGGCTCGATTCTACCAATGTTTGAAATGAAATGGTAAGTGTTGTTGTGTGGTTTGCTGAGCACAGGACGCGATATCGGTAGCCGCACGATTTTGTCATTAAAAGGGTGCTAACACAAACTGATGGCCAAATTTCTCAACAGGTGGACTGTTGTGCCAGCCAAACCGCCCCGTCGCGTAATAGGTTACGCCTTAAAGGGAATCTCGGTTATGACTCCACTCATCACAGACACGGTCTTTGTGGAAAGATGTGCGGTTGTCCCTGTTATTATCTTCGAACCAGACCCCTGAAAGCGATAGGTCTCAAACGGTAGGCTTGAGAATATTCCTGTCCAGCTTTGTTGATAAAGTTAACGGAGGTCTCATGACCGAGAGCAGGACACCCAAAGAATGATGCTGGTATGTGGGAAGGGATCATAGTGACAGCATCGTTATTCAGTACCGATAGGAAGTGGGAGGAAGAACCAGAAACCCATCACCATTGAAATGGTCGTTATCAAAGCATGTTTTAAAATCCATACGACATTGATGTTATTTCACTATGACAGTATGGTTGTGTTTGCCAGCTTCAGTAATGCGAGCAGCATAAGGTATTTAAATCAGCGTTTTCATTTCTAGTAATAGTTGTATTAACCTCAAATCCCAGACCAGGAATGGTCAGGGAATATAGACGGGATCTCTTGAGGAAGTGTTTGTGATCAAAACACGGGGGTGGCTTACTCGAGTCCGAATTAACGGTCATCGGAACAGCAAAACGTCTTCAGATCCTCCCCAGAAGGTCTTGCCATAACTGTTTGGGAAATAAGAAGAGGCATTCTAAAGTATTTGGAAGTGCAGCATGATCGATGTTGGGAAGTATGTAATTAGCGCATTGGGTCAATGTTAGGGTGCTTTGAAAACGAATAGAAACATCTTCTTTGTTTTTTATGGTAACACGACAATTATAAAAATATATACAAGCATTTAATATTTGCATTCTAATGTATTTCAGAAATATGTGGATTGATGAATTAGTAGCAAGTAAAAAGATCCACTTTGGGTTATTTGTGAACAAATGGATTAAAAATACAAACCAGTGAGAAAACAGAGTTAACACTTCAAACCACTCTAGATGAAAGCGTAAATTAAAGTGTTATTTATAGCATGAAACTTATTTGGGGAGCCATTTTAATAAGGACACTATCAGTGATTTGATAAATCAGCAAATCGAAAAAAAAATCACAAAAATTAGATTTTAGCATGTACGTAACACGTACGGGGTTTTTATCCTACATACCCTGAGCAAATGATAAACAGAACAACTAATAAGGACAGAATCGGAGATTTAGTCATTACTGTCCGAAAAGACACTTACTACAACACGTAATTAATGGAGAATGTTGTGTCTTCCTTTTTCTCAAGTCTACAGCCGGAAAAAGAGTAACTTATGAGAAATTCTACAGACGTATCCTTCACTTTGAAGCTTATTCCTGCAAATTTCAACTATTTTTCAAATCACTGATAGTGTCTTTAAGCCAAAAGGGCTCATAATAATGTCGAACCCCACGAAAGACATTTACTATACACCTGTGAAACTGATTTAGACATTTCGAGGGGGCTGCGTTCCCACATGGTTCAACGATACTGCATGTAAAATTGCAAAAAAATTTGGGGGAAAGTGCTTAAATTCCCCTTTAAAAATAGCCTATAAAGTACCAATGTCGATTTTACCCTCGTCTACCGACGGGGCGAGGGTGTTCTCACCCCCTTTAGATTTTCCCCCGGCCCTTACTAAAAAACACCAGTTTATGTTGCCAAATTATTTAAGTAATTGTTAAGGACATTGGATACAACGGAAAGAAGAACTCTAAGCTATCGCTTCAGTACCAAACTTTAAGGAATCGGATGTTCAGTAATGAAAAGCACAGGGGTGCGTAACCCCCCCCCCCCGGGAGTTTTGGAGTTTTTGTACAAAAAAAATGACCGGGGTAGACGAGGGTTTACGATTAGAACATGCATTCTAGTGATATAAAAAGAAAATGACTGAAGAAGCTTAAAAGGCCATCCATATGTTCTGCAGTGGTCTCATAATTTACGCACATCTCCCTTTTATATTTGGCTACAGAAAATGTCTAAAAGTGAAAAAAAGATGTGATTTTATAGTAGGAGATCCAGATATCGTGCTTCATTGGTTTGATTCAAATTTATCAAATTCAGGCTTAAAGCAATAACATCACATTTTTAAGAGCGCCCCCCCCCCCGATTTCAAAATTTGAGATTGATTTTTGACACAGAGGTGTTGGTAATGTCTGGTGAACTATAGCTCCGAGTGATAATGCTAAAAAAACTTGCCGTTATTTGTCATAAGAAGGCAATTTTGTAATTAGAATCGGGATATCTGATTGTAATTCAATGGCGGAGCTGAAAACGCAATTTTTTCCCTCATGATGAAATAGGGCCACTTCACGA
>JAMKCH010085311.1:0-100551 GCA_023653785.1 Ophioderma brevispina
AAATCGGCTTCTTCGCGTTTCAATGATCCATCAGGCAAACTGCCCAGGCTTTGACCTACCCAGGCATGCGTGGATAAAGTTGAACCGCCTGTGTAGTTGTGTTGGACGTTAGGCCAGTCTGTTCAGATGGGGTTTTTAGCGAAAAAAGTCCATCCTGCGAGTGTGGTGCAAAAGGGCAGGACAGCTGGTCACATCATTACGATTGACTCTTTCCAGGCCACAAAAAAATCGTATCTCACGTCTGATGGAGGTGTTTTTTGGTCCTAGAGGAAGACTGATTCACAGTTTAAAAGAATGTTTTTTTTAACTGCTACAAAGAGGAAGCGCGTTTGGTCAACAATTCCAAGCAGTTTTGCAATTTAAACTTAATTAAAAACACTTTCCCCGGACTTTCTTTGGTCACTTCGACCCAGATTCACTTCATGGTTCCATTGTTTTAGGCCAGTCAGCTTGAACCATTTCAAAATGTAGCGAGGACAGAGCAATTCTGACCGCAGACGGCCCCAGATTTTCTAGCAGGTGTATCGCCGCGAGGCCGTTTATCAATGAAACTGACAACCCGATATCAGCTATGTGCCCACACATGTTTGCCGAGGGAGGTCAGTAATTGCCAATCTTTATGATAAAGTCCCTGGGGTTGTGAGGCCTGTGACTGTGCCTGGCACGGGTCTGGGGAAAGGTTAAATCATTTCATAACAATTTCTATCATACAAAGCAGGTCAAACATTGTAGGAAAGAAATGGAGTCAACAAGGATTTGCATTTTAAAGAACGTTTGAGCAAAAAGGATGATACGGAAGGTCTCCACTGCTGTGGTTGTTGCCTCTGACATTTGAGCAATGTGTTTGGATTGATAGCAACCCGTTAGGTTTGATGCATACCGCAAGGTCAAGTAGTAGCACATTTCCTCTCATTCAAGTGAATTCCACTCACTTGAAACACGGAAGAGGACGCTGTCGCTGTGTCTACGCTGGTATCTTGCAAAACAAAACTGGCTGCTTGACGCTGAATATTTCCCACTTGGCGATATCCATCATTGTGTGTTGGGCTTCCAGAATGTACTACTGTACTTTAATGAGGTCTCACAAGGCCTGTTGGCTTTGTTGTTTATTAGCCAAATATGCTTCTGCCATGATAGGGGGGAAATGATCGTCCGAGGTTGAGGCTAATCCGAAAATGTAGTGATTGGTTCACCCTACGCGCCCAGATGAGATTGGTCATCGATGACATGGTGGCTGTGAGTAAACTTTATTTATCAATGACATTTGCCCGTATATTAAGCATATTCGCCAAAACGTTGGCCATTTGTGAAGAGATCAAGAGTTTCTTCTGTAAGCTACGCTGTGTCTCGATGGTGGCGATGACATTTTACACCAGCAGCGTCGTCAGGGACACAGTTTACGATCCGAGTAAATTGTCATTTTGTATTTCAAATGAAAGTGAAAGAGGGACCAATCCGTTCCTGGACACCCAGACACCCTCATGATTTTTTATTTCCGAGTAAGGTCCTTTAATTACCTAAATTCGACCTACCGCTAACAAAAAAAATCAAACACAATCATTGAATCTCTTAACCGCGATTCAACTACGCTTTGGATTGTTGGGGCATCAAAAATGGTAACGAGGCACTGTTGTGGTCTGGAGTCTAGTACGCGACCGATACCAGCTCTGGATTTTCTTTTGTGTACGATGCGCAGGGCGATGCCCTATTTTAATTCGTAATTTGCAACGCACGCGATCGTCATATAAACCCAATGAAGAAAGGTCTATTATTGTTTGATTGTACTATTTCTGCTATTTGTTTGCTTGTTATCACGCTCTATTCATTAAAATAATACCTATAGGTTATTTTCTTGTATTTTAGACAGACTTAGTATTTGCTATTAAACAACTTTCCTGAAAGGATCGTGAAGTGCATAGTAGGTAAGCGCGTATTTGAATAATAACTATATATTAGTGCGGATGTGTGTATTCCCGAGATATTCATGCTGTTGCTGTTTGGGTTCAATAGGGCCTAGGGCTGTTAGCACATGAATTGGGGGTTCAGACTGCATCCCCCTCTTTAAGGGGGAAATGTTAGCACAGAGGAACATTTGAAATTAAGCGATATTGTGTTTAAACGTATACTACCATGTTTCGTCTCTTATAAGGATTAAAACTATATATTTGCCTATGTTACAACCTTAGTTAAAGGCGGGAATAGGTCCATAATGGTTGAAGGGGTCACCCGTGGGGATGCACAGATGTTGTTGAAAGTGGTTTAGATTATTATATATAATTTACAATTAGATATTATTAACGCTTTACAACATGAACAAAAGCCGTATACAAAGGCCTCAAAACAATACAACACAAGAGCACACCAATTAAATATAGGATATGAGTTTTGAGAGTAGATGTGAATTTGGTGATGTATCTGATGACTCTAATAGAACGTGGAGTTGATTTCCAGAGTTGCGGGGCACCCTTTTTGAATGAATTTATTATCCCAGCAGATGGTGGCGAGTTTCTGTGACATATGAGACGAGTGCGTCTGTGTATGATCGAAGAAAATGCGAGTCTGCTGAAGGTGTGTTGAGGATGAGCCATGTCCTCCAGATATTTATGAGCCAGATCATTGTCAGTGATTTGTAAAAAAAATAACAGAAGTTTGAAAAATAATCCTTTCCTTCAACTGGTAACCAGTACAGTTCACGAATTAATGGAATTATATCTCACTGATCGTAGTACCAGAGTGATCATTAACACGAAAGGGATGTCCACGCAGCAATATTCAACTACTCTGTTCCTAAGGCTAAATTGTAGGGAGGGCCGCAGGGTTTCTTAATGTTTACTCATCCAGTCGTGACATCAAGGAGTCATAATGTTTGTGAGAGTGTTCTTCGAAAACCTTCCAGGCTGTATAAAAGAAAACGGGGTGAGGAACGGTTAATGCGGGAGGTGGGAAAGGCATAAGTGAGAGAAAGGGGAAGTCGGAGAGGGAGGGGACGTGTTGGAAGACATAAAGCGCGGCAAGGGGGGGCGGATACACAGGAGGCAAGGGGGTTTTTACTTCTTCCTCTCCACCTTTTTCATCTTCCTCACTCCCTTTCTCCCATTTACATTGTCTGGCGCGTGTTTTAGAAATATCGGTCTGGAAATGCAGTTAGATCTTGGTGACAACTCTGTCTTACTTTGGTGGGTGTTGGCGTTCCACCATGAGGATGTCCAGTCAGAATGGTGCTATCTGTAAAAGTGTAATTACCACATTCGTAACTTAATGACTTATTCGTCATTTTACTTACGCATTGACTATGCAACTCACAACTATACGAGCCAAGAATCATTTCAAATGCTCCAGCGCTTGCAAAATAAGCTGTGCTTTTGTGTGTTTGCCTGCGTCGTGAACCAGAGTTCCCGTCACAACTTTTGATAATCTCCATTGGTTGCCTGTTAATAACTATTCAGATACAAATCCTCCTTACGTGTTTAAATTTCTCTAGCACAGATTGACATCCATACTTTACGACGTTCAGCGAAACAAATCAATGTTTAGAAGAAAATCGGGCTAATAACACCTCCTTCAATATGTAGTAACAAGTTGCCAAAACGAATTTTCTGACATTTATACCTAAAACAGATAAAAATAATCTGACAAAATAGCAACTTAATACATGATTCCGTTCTGAACACATAACGAAGAAACAGACGTACATTGACAACATTTACTTTATGTTTTTGGCCCCAAAAAATGTCACTAACCTTCAACAGTTTTCAAATAATGCAATAATTATTCACTGTTTTTACTTAACATAGACCGACGCCCCTATATCGGGCAGTGGTTTGCTTCACTTCCGCCGTGAATCCATGGATTAACGCAAAACCGCTACCATGATTCAAATACGTAAGCTGCTTCTCGGCTGCCCCCCGATACGAATGCTAATACAACATGCTTCTGTTGGATATCGCATATTCAAACGTCAGGTGCAAGCAGGGTCCTTTTTTGACTCAAACTTATGAGCAAAGTAGCATTGAATGCCCACTATATCTCTCTGTAAATTACGCGGTTTTCAAATCAATAGAAAAATTGCTATTGTCAAGAAAATGCTCAAGCTTAATGTTTTTGACATGTTTATTTCAGACTGAAAAGGATGTGGAGAGCCGAAGATTCAGTCTTTCAAGATAGCGATTCAAACTTCTTCAGAAGAACCTTAACCAATTATCATTAAGTTTCGGTTTATTATTTCGTATGAATATTACAATATTTCTTTTTGTGCAACGATAGGGTCATCCGGTTGATTTAGAAATCGATTAAAATTAAGGATTATTTTTATATACAATGAATGTTGCGAAGGTGTAACAAAGGGCTAACCCGGCTTTCATGTTATTGGGTCTAAGCCATTAATGCAATTTAACAGAATACCATTATTGGCGTCATTTAACGGAATCTTTTGCTATGAGACAACCGTTGTCTCCAAACAACCTTTAGATAACCCCTGTGTATCCACATTGACTTTACCCACTGCTGTTGTGATAAATCAATCATAATCTGCCTCTAAGCTTATCTAGTATGTTTGTTGCATTACTATCACTATGAATACGCGCGAATGTCTTATTCCGTTCCGCATCTTGCGTCCCAGGACCACATCTTTTTCCCTCTCCTCGCAATCGCGAGCCGGCAGAAGGATGAATAGCACCGCTTATTAGACGATTGGAAAAGATTTGTCCTGGAACCCAATTGGGCGGAACGAATAGTCCTCTGCGGTTCTTTATCTACCATTGTATCAAGTATTTTTAATCATTAGGGAATAGGTTGGTGAATTTATTTTTTTTTAAATTAAAGATACTATTATTAACAGTAGAATGGGGTCCAATTGTACTTTGCATATATTATTTTTGACTACGTACTATGTCCTTTGGTACTCAAGCGAGGGACATGTACTCTTTAACAATCCCGGAAAAAATAGTTGAAAACCTGTCAGTTGCTACTTTCTTTTGTTATATATTGGCCGTGATCAAAGTTTGAGTTCACCTAAAGAAATTTCGAATTAATGAGAACTTCATGCATGTTTCCATAGGGTGATATTGATATGAGTTCAATTCCCGGCAATGTGAAGGTTTAGGTCTTTGTTGCCATTTACAAAACAAATTGTGTCCATAGTACAAAAAGTTTACTTTTACAGAGTCGGTTTAACTTATATGCCGAGTGGGGGCCCCTCCCCACCCTACCCACACAAAAATACCAACTTTTACTTTTACATCTAAGTCAGTCATGCTCATCCTGTTGAGAAGCTTGTAGAAGCTCCTCAATCGGAGGCCGTCATTTCCATTTGGAAATCAAATATGCGGGTACCACAACATGCTGGTTCCACAAATTCGACTGACTAAACGCAATAAAGTACTGTTAGTATAGACACTAGAATTATACTATAACAGCGACGGTAATCACGATTTGTGTTCATTTTTTTTCATGTCTTCGACCCTACTCAATACGCTCAAATGACCAAATATTAAGTTGATACAGGCATAAAACAGTACCCATATATGCTCCTTATTTAGCAAAGCACGAGTTCAATGCAACCCCGTAAGCAAGTTAGTTGTTGCTCAATGTAATGGCCAGTGCAATCAATACAACCCATATTGGATTTTGCACAACGCTTGAACACAATGTTTACAATATACGGAGACAAGAATAACTTTCTTGTTTTTTGTCCCCCTGGCTTGAAAGGCAGAGGGGGATATTGAGAGGGTGTGCATTCTGTATGGATGCTGTAATGTATGTGTGTGTTCCAGTTTGGTTAGGTTTTGGTAGGTTTTCGTTTTTTGTGTTTTTGTGTCGAAAGTTTAAGTCAGATTTAAACCAGACTTGGGGTTAATGACATAGGGGTTCCTTCATTCATATGAGGATGGTGTCAAAAGTCTGACAAGGTCAAAGGTCATCTGAGGTCATGTTTCCAGACTGCATCTTGCCAGGGGGGTGTCCGCAGTTTACTTGCAGTATTGTTTTTTAGATATGTCAATTTAAAAATTCTAACAATTATTTCGTTATCATTTGCAATCTTATAGCCCAAATAAGTACACATTAAAATATTATTTATAATTTTATAGATGCCATACTCTACGTATGCAAGATAATCATTTCGCTATGATGCCCAAATAACAGATTTTTTTCCACGTGACATATTACTTAGCTCCTATACCATAGGAGTGAACAGGTGAGCATTAAATTAATTTGGATTCCACAACCCCCGAAGCATTTTTTCTAGATTGTATAGCTAAACTTGTACGAGTATTCTTTTAGGTGTATACCAGACGGAAATGACATTTGTTAAGCAGATATTCTGATAAATGTACAAGTAATAAAATGATCATGTATCAATTATGTAAACGCATGTACAATATCTATTCATTAAATCCCGGTATACGTAGCCTTAAGGCACCTCTTGTCGGAAGTTGTTTCAGTTTTCTTGGTGTAAATCCCGACTCTGTCTATCTAACGGCCGCAGTCGAGATGCTGTTCACCATGTGCGCCAAATGTCCCTGTTTGTCATTAAGTTGGGATGTCAGATGATCCCTGCCTGATGTCTCGAGCAATCACATCAATGTCGTTAAAGGGGCGACGACCCCTGTTTTGCATGTGGTAATTCAACCTTGACGTCTTGAACTACTTGATCCATTCGCACGATGACGGTGACCGGCAAATCGTGCACTGCGTTTTGGCAACAGAAGATGATTGGAGTATTCTCCATAGATCTGTGCTTTGGTCTTGTGCTCACGCCAGAATGTCTTGTACCGCTAAGACTTTCTTCACTTCATTGTCCAGGTCTCGGATCCCATCAATACATAGGGCCTACATACATACATACAGTATTTATATAGCGCCTTTTACTAAGAGAATCAAGGCGATTATGCAAGAACCCAATAACAAACAAAATAGAAAGAAAAAGCAAAGAATTAATAGCAAATAGTGGATTTTAAGAGTTTTTTTTTTTTAAGCTTGTTACTGAGCATACCTCCCTTTATTTACGTGGAGGCAGTTCCATATAACTATGATACTCTCTAAACACAGCTCTAAAGACTATTTTCAGCTTGGTTTAAATGGAGTCCAGATTGCCATAAGTGGTGTATTTTATTGAGCATTCCAGCTTGTCCTTTGCGTACATGAAGTGTTTCTGGCTGTAGGCAACATAGGCTCCTAGATATTTGAAGTCCCTTGACTCTTTGAGTGGCTACCATCTGTTGTGGAGATAGTTGATGTTCATCTCCTCATTTACATATTCAGTCTTCTTGGCATTTAGATGTAGGCCGACTTTGTCTGCAGCATTCCAATGATGTTAGTAGATCTTGTGCACCACAGAGCATATCAGCTGTGTAGAGCTAGATCATCTGCGTAGTCAAGGTCTGTGAGATACTGACTTTTGGTGACGTCTAGACCGCTTGGGGTTTTGATGGGTGATCCTTTGGTGTTTCATGATGTCAAGACTGTCTGAGGATTAATCACACCACGACTACAAAGAGATAGGGCGCAAAGTCTTCCTGGAGGATGCAAAATAGTTGTTAGGAACTCCTTTGTGTGCCCATCCAGGGTCTGCACAAAAGCTATATGGGTTATCATACATGATGGCAATTGCTTGACGTCTAGTCTGGGACACCGTAGTTGGCGATAATATGCAGCATTACATTCCTGTTTACACTGTCAAAAGCCTTGGAAAATCTACAAACCACTTGAGCTTTTCTCTTTGGAAATCTCAACTCTTCTATGATCCTTCTGAGGGCAGTATCTGAGGTAGTGTTGATCTTCATTTGCGAAAACCGTTTCTGGTTCCGCTGGAATGGGGTCGAATGTGGGAGTGATTATGTTGAGCAGCATGAGTTGTAGATCTTAGAGCCAGTGGTGGACAGTGGTGATTCCTCTGTAGTTTTGGGTTTGGGGTCGCCTTTCTTTGGTAGCAGGAATGATGAAGGATTTGACAAGGCTTTTGGTTGTTTCCCATGTAGGTGTTGTTACAAAATTCTAACAGTGATCATGGAATAGTGGATTCTCCCAGACACTGCAGATGTTGTCGGGACCAGGTTTCTTGGTGTTGTTCATTTTTTCTTCATGCAGATCTGACTCCTCTATAGTGAATGCCCAGTCTGGATTGGAAGGGTTCCTGCTATCTTGTGATTAAAGAAAGGTTCATCAGGTTATTGTTATTCTGACTGGCTTGCCAAGTAGAAAACTAAAGTGCTGAACACGTGTCAAGGCGCTCTTCAGTTGTTTTTCACCTTTGATTCTATAGTGCGGTGGCCTCTTATCGGTCAGCTCCCTCGAAGGCCTCCCAGGCAGCAGCATGCGTGTTCAAGATGTAGGCGTCAAGTGCCTTTCAGCCTTGGACTTAACATGCTCCTCAAGCACCACATTGTAAACGTCATCAAGTGCAGTCTTAGCATGCTCAGGTTCCTGCTTGGAGCTTCTGGTAGATTTAGTCCGGTGCTTCTTGGCTTGCAACTTCAGTTTTTCTCTGGCTTTGCAGACTTTTGGGGGGGGGGGGCATTTGAGGCAAAGGCAGTAGTCGTCTTCTTTCTTCTAGTAGCATCTCCAAATGCCATTTCTTTGTTGGCTGAAGTGAAGACATCATATACTGCGCTGGAGTTCTTGGGCTCAAGTGTCGAACCTGTTATTTACTGCTACGTTATACTGCTCACAAGCTTTGTATCCCCCACTACCTTCCTCCAGTCAATTGTTTTCATGGATCTCTGGAGGGGGTTTACTCTGACGATAACTTATCTGGCTCCATCAAGAGACAATTCTTTGATCAGATTTACAGCTTCCAAAGTGGTTGTAGGCTCTTGATTCTTAATGCTGTTAATCCACATATCTCTGACCAGAACATAGTCCAGTTGAACAAGTTCTCCATTTGGGCGGCGGCGTGTCCACCTTCTCCCTCCTTGATTTTGGGAATTGTTATTAGTGGCAACAAGGTTACATGTTCCATGAAGTCCTTCATGTACATTCCATTTCTGTGGGACTCGTTGCAAGTGACAGCGCGTCGTCATTCCCAAGCTGCGTTGTAATCTCCAGGATGTTACAGAAGATTATGGGCTGGAACTGTCTGATGGCCGTGGACAGTTCTGTGAGAGACAGTTTCTTCTGGATGTCATTTTGGGGGCTGTAAAAGCATATGACTGTTTTTCAGGATTGCCCGTCAGTGTAAAGCTTCAAGATGCGCTCATTAAAGTTGATAAGGTTGGCACATGACTTGAGAGCGCTGGTATAAAAGAACCCCACACCTCCTGTAGCGGCATTTCTCTTGTTCTTCCAGGCCAAGGGCTTTACGAAGTGCTATCCATGATATGCTCCCTGTAGTAGGGTTCACGTGGCACATGCGTGTTGCTTGTAGCGATTACATCAATAGCATACAGTTGTGCTTCAGTACGAATTCTTCTTTCTTGGCTGTTGTTGATTATTCTGGACATTAATGTGCTGATGGAACGCATTTTGCGTCTAACAAATTTGTCCCATGCAGCTTTTGTCAATATCAGGGTTGGACCGTCCAGGTATGCTTTTAGGAACCCCCCAAACCCCCCCCCATCATATATATTGGTATAGACATGTTGACTCAGGATGCACATACTTTAAATCAGGGGCTTTAACCTTGGTTCTGCGTTGTGAACTATTCATCTAGTCAATTAGCTAAATAGTAGCTGGGATTTGCCGCCAGGTCTCCCGCTCACTTCAAAAAGTAATGAACGAACTCTCGAGAACTTGTTCGAATGGTTATAATTAAACAAACTGTTTTTAAAAACTTGTACAGCGTCTATTTACGCGTTACAAAATGGTGGTATGCTAATTCTTTTAACCATAACAATTGAAAAGATGAGTGGCGCGTATTTTGCAGGTTCAATTTCCCTGACTCGCAAGCCGCCTTGGAAACCCTTTAATTCCAGGTTTTATGTATTGAAGAATTTTTCTCTTGGTTGCAAAAATTCTTCGCGATGTTGCTTTGGCAGGTGGGCTTAATAAATTATAATTCATCTTTCAAGATTCGTGATAGGTGTTAATCAATGCGTGACTTCATTTTGCCGATGTTCACATTAAATAGATTGTGTTGTCGTTCGTGCATGATATATAATTTGTATCTCTCTATACTTTACTGTGTAAGGCAAAAAAGCCCCCCAGTTTGTTTCCAGTTAGTACGCGCACAGTTTGGTTTGGATCCAATTCCCGCCATTTCGTTTTTTTAATTACTGAGAAAGGTGATTTCTAGACAAATTTGCCTCAGAGAGAAAACAAATCATTTAAAAACAAAAGATATGTTATACAAAATCGATTATTTTTATAAAATATTGATCTGATAGTCTAATATAGTTTGTTAACACTGTTTTGACTTGCCATTTGGTCCAATTTGCCATTTCGGAGCAGTTTTTAATAAATTAAAAAATTTAAAAAACCGCATTCCGTTTTTCGGTTTTTGGCGCGTACCTACTAGCAACAAACCTTCTTTGGCCTTACGAAACAAGTATTGCTTATCCATCCTCTAACTCCTTACTGAACACAATACAATCCGCGTACGATATGAATAGCAAGAACCAATTTTAGGTTTCACAATATATCGCGAACGTCCCAAAGATAAGTGGATAATATCAAAACGTGATCTTCTAGTGACATTACAGGTATAAGAGTCAGTCTGTTAATATTATGTTTAGTTGTTAGATTTCTTGAAATAAATGGTTTTAATGGGGAATCTGGTGTCGTTTTCAATTATTGGCTACCGTCAATCACAAGCAATTTCTTTTTAGTTTTAGTACCAACGGGCAAATGAAAGGCTACGTTATTTAAAAGAAACAATGCCAATGAGGAGAGACAGAAAAAAATGACAGAAATTGAAGTAAGACAAACATATGACCCCCGTAGACCGACTGTCAAACGACACAAAAAACTGAGCCCCGTCAGTTAAAACCGAAAATTATTTGGAGTGCGCGGTATCAAAACCGCTAGTTTTTCGTCGGTTGTTTGATACGAGCTTCGGCTTTAACACCTCTATGGTTCCAAGTGGGTCACATTCTGAACCAGAGAGTGGAAGGGAAACAAAGTATATTCTGATTTCTCTTTTTGGGATCTTCGTGGTGGCGTGGTCTAGCGGTTAACAGGCTGGTAGAACGTTCATATAGAGGCCCCTTGATGCAAATGAGGTATTGCCATTCATCCGTCAAGCAATACGAACAAAGCCCTCATACAGCGCAGACAGAATCAATTGTAAAACCCCATTTGCATCAATGGGACTTCAATGAAACGTCTACCAACAACTTTACCGCTAGAGCGAAGGGTCCTAGGTTTAATCTCAGTGTAGTCAGGAGGAATTGTGGGCACAGTGGAATGGAGTACAGACTTTTTAATGATCGATTTTCATCAATGATGACTTAGCTTAAATAATTTTGGGGGGTGTGCAAAAATTCGTGCAGTGCATTTTTAGAAATCCAATTTGGGCGGCTATCACTCTAAATTCATTCAATGGGCCCAAATTGTATGCAATGATCCAGGTTGTAAAGCACGAGGAATCTTTCGCGACGGCTATTAACGTGAGACCTTGATCACACATTACCATTAAAATCCAAATAGGGCATCCTCCTTAAAACCTAATTTGCCCTGAAATCATTCAAGTGTCCATACCGCATCAATATTTGTGATAGAGGCAATTCTGCGCTACTAGACCCAGTAGGAAACTCATATCTAGCATCAAGTGTGTTTCACAACTTACAAGCAAGATGGAAGCCAATGTGGCTGCCGTTTTTAAGATCTTTAAACCTCAAATTGTCATATATTCATAATTTATTGGCCGTCATTTTTTTTTTTTTTTTTTTTTTTTTAATTATAAACATTTCTGAAACACTTTACTAATTTAAACGAGTAATAATCATTTTGGTATTTTAACTAACTAAAAATATGTATCGTTATTTACAGGTTTTAAAGAAGGTAAAAGGCAGCCCCACCCATTGGCCCCCCCATCTTAACATTTTGCATGTTAAAGAAACCGAAATTCCAGATAAGAATATCAAATCGTCACATTATTATGCACATACCTTATTTAACCTTATAATAATAATTAGTTGAATATAATTTAATACTATTAAACACATATAATGTAGGTTTACTATTTTTTAAAGGCGGATGTATTGGCTGCCTCTGAATTTCAAAATGGCCGATTACAAGAGAAAATGTCAAATAAGGGTTTCTTAGTGATTTCAAAAATGACATGTATCATATAAGTGTAAAGCATAAAACATGCATATGGACACTGGAAATCAAGCCCCTAAACTGCAAAATGTGCAGGAACACTTGAAGTATCCGGATGCGTTGAAATGCATTCTAGAGGTGTTATAATAACACTTGCAGGAGTGTGATCATGATAAACATCTTTTGAACACCTGACAGAAACATATTTAGGTGTTCGGTAGTATCAAGTAGAGTTAAGTATTTAATGGAGTAGTTACGATCATTTTAATGTTTTCGAGCGCATATTTGACTTTTCAGCAGCCTATTGGATTTTTTGTGGCAATGTAATGATTAAAATACATTACAAACACTTCTCGTGAATATATTAAAACACTGGAGTACAGAGAGATATTTTTCTCTATCGGAAATACTTCAGGGATTTTTAGTGATTTTGGAAATGGTAGAAGGCATATTGGATTTTTTCAAAAAATGCCTCTGTGACCAAATTTTTGCACACCCTCCAAAAATTATTGGCTTGGTTCCTAATGAACTAAAATCATCAATAGAAAAAGTCTGTACTCCTTCCCATCCTTCAGGCTGTGTCCCTAAACTTCCACCTGACTAGTGGGACCAACTTACTGGATTTAATTCCAGAACCTCAATGAAAGTGGAATTTGTATAAAGTAATGATTAAAACCTGAGTACCACTCTCTCCATGGTTCATTTGAAAGGGGTAAAGGCACCATGAAAGCTTGCACTGTTCCCATTCGGTGTGTTTCGTATAGTTATGTTTGCATGTTTGCAAGGTGGCGCTGTTAAGCTGCCTGCCTCAGTGGGTCTGTCTATGTCTAGTAATTAGAAGTTTTTAAGTCTCTAGTAATTTGGCCTAACAGGCACGATTTGAGATTAAATAAACCTTGTTATTATTATTATTATTATGATACCACATATCCCAAGCCTTTGAAAAGCCACTGCAAAATAAGGATTTATCGATTGGTTGATACCCTAGGAATTGCCTGGTTCTCGCTAAATCATTTTAGCTGCAGTTTCAAAGGGAGAGTGTTATGCAATATTCAACTTTGGATGTGGTATTAACTCTCAACCTCGAAGCAACAGACCACATGCTACACTATGAATGACCATGGACCCAATAAGAGGAGGAAAAACAACACACGAGTTTCATAGACCCTATCACATTGCCGCATTTTGTTATTAAATCCTACCACAATCCAATTTATCGGCCGTAAGTCATGAAGGGTAATGCGATAATTGCCCTCTCACAGGATGGAAAGCGCTCTTGTCGGAAAAGTTGGCCTGGGCATACCCTGGAAGGATTTTTTAACCTTTTGGCAATTTTCAGCCAGCACAAGAAAACACGGGAGAAAATCTATACTATCACAACATAGGTATGAAAAAATATAAAACTGTATGCAATGCCAAAAAGTTTAAAACATGGTGATCCATACTGGTTTGGGGAAAGGTTTTGAATATTTTTTCTATAGTTTTGAAGAGTGCTGAGATCATAATTTTTAGTGCAACCGCAGGAAATGTGGGGAACATTGTAAAATGGCGGGGGGGGGAGTGGGAGGTTAGCAAAAGGTAATTTGAAATGAAGTCAAATGTAACCAATACATTCGTCTCGTTAAGCACAAGCTGTTTGACCCCTCGCAAATTGTCTCTTCATTTTAGAACAAATTTAAGCAGTGGCGACACACTTTTGACACTGATATAAAGTGGGGAAACAATGGAAGAGCTATCATCTTGCAAAATCAGTCAAATTCCCTTGCGGAATCGTGCCATATATGCCTACAAGGTTAAAGATTTGTATTTTATAGCGCCCTCTAAAGCCCATTCTCCATAGAAACGTGTTAACTTGATTTAGAAGAAAAATCATATTTGCCCGCAATGAAATTCAAAAACTTTACACAGGATTTAGTTAGTTGAATAAAATAATTCAAATCATTGTCAAACCTGTGCGCCCGTCGATATTTTTTTTTTTATTTTGTGGTGTCTAATAAATGAGACTTCAAAAACAGCTGTGTTATAATGATTAAAAAGGATGAGTTTGACTAGTAGTTTTGACCCCTGACTGTAGGGGTGTTTGGAAAGTGCATAGTAACATCAATTCCATCTTTTTTTTGGCAAGTTGTGTGTCACCAAATAGAGGAGGAATTAGGTTTCAAAAATCCCGAAAACCATCAAATCCGCCATCCCTTTGTGAGCACGACTGTAGAAAGTACTTACATTTTGGTGAGTTTGTGACCGTAATTGTTAAAAATCTTGTGAAAACTAATATAAAATGTTCCCCCCCCCCCCGATCCTCCGACTCTTGATAACGGTGGTTATGAAAGTTCACTGTAACCTGCTAACAAGCAATAACTTCTGACCTGGTGCCAAGTGCGCCATACTTGAAGTTCCTACCTGGAAAAACCCACCAATTGTAATAGTTTAAAGGCATTTTAGAAGGGGTGCCCAAAATTCGACCACAATAATTACGTCATAGGCCACTGCCCCTTTTTTATCATAGTTCGTAGTAATGGTTAAAATATTCTTTCAATATCATATCAAGTTTGGTACAATAAGCTTGAGACATGTGAGTGCTAAAATGATCTAAATTTTGAATATTTGGTAAGTAGAGTCACTTTGGGGTCAGTAAAGGTCATACGATACCACTGACCAGTTTTGTGGTCCGATAACCGTAATTAAGGTTTGGTGTCAAAGTGTCAAAATCAAAAGTTATATCTCCATTGGTCCTCAATGGTATGTTGAGAAAAATCGCAGTGTGAGAAGCACCACAACTACTTCTGTAATAATAATGTCCATATCCACGCCCCTTGTATTATTATGAGATGCACGTAATCGTAAACTTGTCGGTTTCATATATAAATTGCTTTAACTTATATCATTAATATCACGTGCGATTATTTTCAGGTTTATTGATAGGCCAGTCAAACTAGGAAAACATAATGACTTATAACTAATCTATATTCTTTCTCCAGAATTGTATGGGAAAACCTTTAAGAACCCCATATCAAAAGTTTACCACAATCAAAGTAGTAAATATGTGGGGGCAAGGTTTATCAGGTTCAAAATATTGAAATGGTTCTAATTGTGCCGAAAAGCTACTTCATCGCCTTTCGAGGATGTACAAAGATAGTTCTCTATCGGAAGTAGTACTTTAAACTGTTATGAGGGCTAACTAGTTCAAGGTCACGTGGGGTTACGATTTTTTTATTTTACCCCCCATTTTATAAAATATGGTCAAATTGTGCGTCTACTGTACTGAGCCCAAAATACCCTGGTTGCACCATTGAAGTTTTTGTTGCATAATTAGAAGGCAAACGTGACTGGGGCGTTTGAATCACTAACTCTAATTCTATTTGAACTGTCAAACAGAGTAGTAGCAATTTTACGTATCTAGTGTGACTAAATGAACAAATTTTTAAACCAGTTTGGAGCAAAGTGGCAAGTTTTAACCAGTACGGGTATGTGCCTAATGTAATAAAAACTATAGATCACAGATATGTAGAACTTACTTATTAATCGAATAATCCATTTTACCCGGGTACCAAAATTTGCCCCCTGATTCCTACATATTCCACAGGGCGATTTTCGTTAAGTGAGGTATTGCTGCAGAGATTCTATAACAATAGGCCAAGAAAGGTAAGGTTTCTACCACGTTGGTGGTTGGTTACCGTTTCAGCAAGTCTCCGGTCGTGGGGAACGGGAGCTTGGGCCATAGTTAAATAAAATGTCTCTTCAACAATCATGTTCAAATGGCACATGGCAATCCTCGTTAAATTTGTCCTTCCAACCACAACACCAAATACGAAAATTTAAAAAAAATAAATAAAAAAAAAACATTTTTTTTAAAAGTTAAGAGCGTGAGTTCCAAGATCAAAAAATATGTACCGATGAGTTTAGGGTAAGGTAATCATCAACATTAAAAAATATTATATATTAATCAAGGCAAAATAAAATAATAGAACAATACAAAAAGACGTACACAAGATGATGGTCATCAAAGAAGAAAAAGTCATCATGGACCGTTCTGTCCACAACTAGTTTAGTGTCATAATAAGTATCTGGCCAAATTTGAAGTAATGAACCACAATACGTTGGATAAAAATGAGGATGGTGTCAGGAGTTCTACAAATAGCCAGCAGATTGTCTTTGGAAAAAATAATAGCACTTTGGGCAGAGGGTCATGTAAAGACCTGATTAAATAGTAGGATTATATATAGCGGTCGCCCCCGAAGAGCAAACTGATAACTGATGCCTGACACGTGACCTGGTACATGACACGTGACACCAAACAATTCATATCGTTAACGTTTATAAATACAATACGGCAAAGCAGCAAGCATTCTGTATCTCTGTTGTCACGGCGTACGTATCGATAAAGATGTGGACTATACATTGGGGGTTTCTTTAGTAAACAGGAGGGTGTAGGACACGATCTGCCGATTGGGGCATTTCCAAACGGTATTAATTTGTGGAATGACTGTACATGCATTTACTATGGGCAGTTTCGGGCCCAGTGACATTAAAAAATCAGCTCTTAACCTTCTTTCAAAAGATCATAGTAATATCAGGCATAAATAGAAAAAAAAATATTGGTTTCAAAATCCGTCGGGGTTAGTGGATTAACCCCGATGCAAACTAGTTTAATTTCCATAACGGTCATTTAGATTTAAATATTCGTGGCCTTAAAAGTTCACATCCAATAATGCTTCTGTTAAATACCTGTGCATATAACTCAAAACTCCAGAAGAATTCCCTGCCAAAAAAGTACTCTATATCAAACATATACCTGAACATTAAGAGCATGGCTCAGAGCTATGCGCTGGTAGCCATGCGCCACCGCGAACTCTAATATCAAAACAGGGCCAATATATTATTATAAACCCCAAAACCACTGCACTCCTGGGTAACAATCACATGGGAAGTTATAACAGTCAACTGCCAACAAAAAATATGGCTTTACCTTGTGACGCCAATTCGCTTATAGTAGCGCTATTACCTTCAAAATGGCGGCCATTTGGAAAATATTGATTTATGCACATTGCCCGCACTTTTCTTCTTTGTACAAGTATTGTCGTGACAGTACACAACCCAATGCAGCAGCAACTATGATTCTGTATTCTGTTACTTAAATAGCCACAGCGCAATAGGATCACTTTTGTTGTGTAAATGACAGTCGCTTAAGTCAGCTTGGGCTATGTTGGAAGTGTTGCTAGCAAAAGTTGTCTTACCTTACCTGTTACGTCATTGGCGAGTTGTCAGGGTCGATGCTTTTTCAAAAGCGTGTTTGGTTTACCCATTGGCGTGGCTTTGTTTGCATATTAAATCACTTAACTTTGTTTAATGAAACCTGCACAAGGGATTTTTTTGATACAACACAGCAATTGGGATTCCATGCAGAAGGGAAAGAAGAAAAAAACACCTTTAAATCAACCGACTCACTTTCGCTTTAGGAGGAGGATGCGGCCATCAATTGTTATACTGAAATGATGAGAGAAAACATAAAAGATAGAGGTAAGCCAGCGGGAACATGTTTTGAGGGAGCAAGGTTTGTACAGGGGCCAAACTCTTGCAAATAAAAAGGGGGGGTACGGGGGATATAATTCAACCTGAAATCTGTACCAACATTTTGGCCATATCTGTGGGTTAGAGTTTAATAGTTATAGAGCAATAAAGGTTCAAAGTCATCATGAGGCCTGGGAATAACATTTAGAAGTCCCGATTTTTTAGAATGGTCTCAAATTCTTCAAACTTTCAAAAGGAGGGAGTATAATACTTCACTCATCTGAACAGTGTCCACGGTCAAAATGTAAACAAGGGTCCACATATCCTATGGGTAGTATGATACCATCGAATTTACCATACTAAAAGGCCAAAGCAGAGCACATATGCAATTTTTGTATAGGATATGACCAGACAAAACAATGTTTAATAGGCGTCAAACGCGGAGCACACTGAAAGATACCTAGATGACCTAGGTGTGAATCCTGTTCAAGGTGACCCATCCTTACGTGGAGATTGATACCTGGGCGAGTTCAGTCAGAGGTGTGATAGTAACTTGGTCTGGTATTAGGGGATAAGCCAGGCAGTGTTGCAGATGTTCATGTTGTAAGATGTTGACAGAGAGGTCGACGAGAGCGCCGTCGCGTATATTTCTGTCTTCCGAGCTGGTGTGATTCTTGACAGTGTTGATGCAGCAGTATTGTTGTCCAAACAGAGCCGTATTTGCACAAGTTATTGTGTGTTGTGATGTTCTCTCGACAGCATGCAGGCAATGCCTGAAAGCACTGGTAGAAACATTGGCGTGGGACGAAGGCACCAGTAGTAATGGTTCCCGTGGTGTCGTTGAGGACCGGTGCAGAGCTCTGTGTTGAGAGCATTGCATCAGGGGGGACGGCATAAATTCAGCAGCGCTGTGAACAGAGCAGGTGGTGTGCGTAGAGGGGATGCGGGCTGAACCCCATGAATATCCAAACAAGGCGGCATTAGGAGGTTATCCTCGAGATACTTCGCAAATACTGGATCGAGATGCTGCGATAGTAGTGCCGGTCAGTTTCACTCAAGATAAAGTTGGAGTTGGTGTAGGGATTGTATGGCAGAAGCTGGCGATGAGCCTGGGACTTAAGGTGGAAGGCTGTCTTGGCTTTCACTCAGCCTCAGCTGAGTCTCCAGGTCTTGAGATAATGCTGTAATTAGGCCTATCTGCAGTAGTGTACTTTCTACTTCTACTTCAGTCCGTTTTCTGTCCGAGTGCAGAAGGGCAAGATCGTCGGCGTAGCCATATTGGTCTAGATGTTGAAATTTTAACTTCATAGTTCTCCAGGTAGACTACGATGTATATTATTAATCTTTGGAGATGGTCGGCGGCACATTATTTGTTGAAAACAATGTGCACTTGGCCTTGATTCAAACCGGCGATCTCCGTATTATTAGAACGGCGCTCTGCCAACTGAAGCTATAAGCTGGGTTGGGTAGAGGAATGAGAGATATCATCTTTAGGTGTCAGGTCCGAAATGTGTCCATCGCTTTTCCTAGCGGATAGCTCACGATAACGTTTACAGCCGTCCAAAAATGTTACACTCTGGGCACAAGAAATATGGATAAAAAGAAAAGTCCGCATGAGTTTTGTTTGGTATCCCCTTTGAATCTAAAGTTAATAAAATAAGCAATCTTTAATTTGCTATTTATTTCTTGGCAATCCAATTTCGAACAAAAGATCTGCTTCATTAATTTGAGAGGGCAAAATCCACTTGGCCCGATTTCTGTCTTCAGCACTTGAAATGCCTGAATGCAAAATGCGAATATCACTTGACTTCATCGCACATCCTTCCTTCCATCCTTACAGAACAAACAACTTGCCGTGTTTTTCTATTCAAGAAAGACTTCGAGATTCATGTCACCGTGTTTTAAACCCCGGTTTTTAACCAATCGTTCATCGTTAGAGCTACAACAACTGTTCTTCTAACAAAATATCTTGGCTTGAGTCTGAGTTTCTTGCCATTCTGGTCCGTAAAAGGTCGGTTTTAGCCTGCTACTGGTTGTCTTTATTTTCAGTTCTCTTCCAGTTTTTTAGTCTGATGCAGCCTTTAATCAGAGGTTTCTCTTTATTTTTGGTTGTGTTTCGTTCGTGTTTTTTGTTTGTTTTTTTCTGTTAGAAATCATAGCTTTCCCCCCTTGGGAATTCAATAACGGAAGTGTCTAATTCTATTGTTTGGATTAATTTGGTTAGGTTTTAGCATTATGTGTATTTTGAGCGATTTGATGGCCTAATCTGCTATGAAAGTAAATTGACTGATTATTTTTTGAAAAGTATTGCTGCATGAACACAATTTTTTACACTTTTTGACAATATGAAGTTCAAAAGGGTATGTCAATTCTTGCCAGTAATGGGTTCAATTACCAATCAATAACTCAATTTTGAATATGTTTACAAAATCATTTTTCCCACAATCTTACAAGTAACCCAACTGCAAATCGGACCAATCCAGATTTGCACTCTCTTTTGCGAAGCATACTTTTGTTTTCTACACATCGCATTGAAATAATAAACGGCAAGTAAAAGCCTGATTAAATTTGGCTTTTTTAAACATAAAAATATAAAGAATTAAAAAAAATTCTTTATTTTTTTCCAAATGCCTCCATCTCGAGTGTTAACCTTTTTGGGACAGCTGTAATATTTCCATATACAAGTTATATTTGTGATGAAATTGTTAACTACATATATTTTCTATTCCTCAGGTAGGGAAAATGAAAGATATTTTTTAATCTTTCCCTGGAGAGGCCCAGCTCCCATGATGTTGAAAAGATGGCTAGATTTGTTTGAGAGTAGTACAGTTGAATAGATGGGAGCCATCAACTGAGCCTTGTGGTACTCCGTTTTCTCAGACGAGTGCGACAACGCAGTCGACTGCTCTCCCCATCACCTCTGGTCTTAAGAACAAGCGTAACGGGTGCAAGCATGTGGCATCTAGATTACACCAAGGTGATAGTGTGGGTTTGGTGTGTATTCCGGTTAGGATTTTCATGCTAAAATTGGATTTTGTTGCTGTTTGGCTTTTCAAAAGGACCTAACTGTCAGAAAATAATGGGGTGCAAATTGTCCTCACTGCATTGCCCCCTTCTCAAGTCTTCAAGGGGCAAATGTTAGTACAGGGAAAATTTTAAATAGAGTAAAATTGTGTTTTAATTACACGAACGCGTTCGTCTTGTCATAAGGATTAGAAAAAAAGGAATATTTGCCTAGGTTCCACCTTTAGTTAAAGCGGTATCCGCCCCCCATATGTATTCAATGTTCACCCTGTGGGTAAATGCTCCGATTTTGTTGAAAGTGGTGTCAAATATTCCTTGTGTCATACTGAACAGAAAATGCATTTTATTGCTCTTGTGAATATCACCTTGCGCCATTCCGGGACAGTTCTGGTGACCCCCTAATTTAAATTAGCCAACCAAATGTCACAACAAATGTAAAATAATACTTTTTTTGATCCTGTGAGACAAAACAAACACGTATCACCAGTTTCACAACAAAATCGGAGCATGGGTAAATTTTACCCCAGGATGACATTACCCATTATGGGGCATAGCGCTTTTTAACTAAAGGTCGGAACCTAGGCAAATAAATAATTTTTTAAAATTAACTTTTTCTAATAGGAGACGAACATGTTAAGTACATGAAACAATAATTTGACTCGATTTAAAATTTTTCCCTGTCGTAACATTTCCCCCCTTGAGGCAGGGGGCAGTAGTCGGAAAATTTGCACCCCATCATTTTGGCCTGTCTTCTGGTCCCTATTGAATAAAAACAGCACGAAATCAACGTTTAGCACCAAAATCCCTACGGGAACTGTTTCACTGACATACAACCCCACCCTATGCTATCCGGGAATGGATCCTGAGAAGCTTGAAACTCCTCTCTGTTGATACAACATCACATCGAATCCATCCGCGTTTTCAGTATGGCCTTAACCCTCTGACGTCATACGGCTTAGTGGAAGTTTTAAAAAGCGGCCATCAGTAGATTTAACGGTCGCTTGGTGAATCATAGGAATGGTCTACAAAAGAAGTTTTCTGTTGTGGCAGTCGTGGTGTCCACGCTTTTTACGTATCTGTGAACTTGGTGTAAAATTATGCCGGTCTTTGGACACAGCGCCGGCATATTTTATGATGCAAAGGCTTTTTGCGATTATTTTTATGCGGACGACATATAAACGCACTACGTCACAGCTTGAATGAGGCAAACAGTACTATTATGATAACATGACTTCAATAAATTTCAGACATAATTCTACATAGTATATAAGGTCATTGTTTATTTTTTCAACACCGAATAATATTTGTCAGCCCAACATAAAAGAGTAAAACACCATTTAATACAGAGTTACTCTAAAATGCACATACATATCCCATTAATCTAAAGTAATCGCACTCTTGGATCTTACGGATGCGATTATGATAACAATTTCTAGACCATTTAGGGGGTTGGAGCCTTCAGACCTGTACTTTGCGATTAATTTACTCAATTCCCCGAACGATGACATGTCATATACATTATAAGCCCTTATTGGGAAGGGTCTTAAATGTGGTAAATGTTTTTGTTTGCCAGGTAACCACGTAAGTCCTCTGATTGGCAAAATTTCAAACCATGGTAACTCAAAAACAAAGATCGTATCAACATGAAATTTGGGCCGGCGGAAACACATAAGGTTTATTATTCACACGAAAAGAGCCGGAACTGCTTACACATGGCTGAAATGGTCTTCCACCCAAATCGTAAAATTGGCATTACTTGCCAGGTCTGGGCCGTGGCTACCACTTATCCGAAATATCCAAGATATAACTGATAATAAATTGAATTAGCACTGCGCAGTAAATACGTGTGTGAAGAAATATAATTACCCTAAGTGACCCATGAATTTCATTTTTGATGCTTATAAAGTCATCACAGATACTTCAAGTTTCAATTCAAATGGCTGGCCCAAACAGATAATTTTAGCCAAATCCCTGGATGTTTGCAAATATATAGGTTGAAATATATACGACTAATAGGTATATTTACTGACACAATACACACATTTCCAAACTTTTAAACCGACTATGATGTCCAACACTATGGCAGCATAAGTAAAACAAGCTTCAAGAACACTATGATACAATTACAATTTATTAGCCACAAATCAAATTAATGTGTCAATGAAAGAATAAAAAACCACCTCACAACAGACATTCTGATTTTTTGGAAAATGGTCCACATCCTATAGAGAAAATAACGGGCCAAAAATGAAAAATACAATTTTTTCGCATATAGACCGTATTCAATATGACTTCAGCCACCATACCCGTGGTGGACAGATGCTACATTCCGGACTAAAAATACATTAAGCTGTCATCGATCCCTGTTCAGCAGCGATTGCCAGGGATCATTGACAGGTGGATGTATTGTAGTACTGGAATCCGTCTATCTTGTCCACCAACAGGCTGGGCTATTAATACGTCTATTGGCCCTTATTTGAATTCGACGCTTTTGTTCTAGAATTCAGGATTTTTTTTTAATTTTTTAGGTTTTTTCTTTTTTTAAATCATTTTAATCACATTGATAACATTTTTAAAAAAAAAAAAAAAAAAAAAAAAAAAAAAAAAAAAAAAAAAAAAAAAAAAAATTGAGATAATTTAAAAATTTGCTTAAGTATGATGGCCGTTTTTTGTGTAACGATGAACCTAAGCGAGATATTTGTTATGTATGGGTGACCCGACCAGGCCGGGGAGCATTTGTTATTGGCTAATTAAATTAAAATGCGTTGTAATCGTTTTTAAGTCATATTATGCTTTTTTTATATCCCGAATAATGATCAACATGAATGTTCAATTTTTAGTTATAAAATTATTCTCTTCTCTTTTTTCTAATTCAGTCGTTACCTAAAGGTATGCCGAACAACACCTTGTCCCGCATCACTTTTGCTCCGGAAAATTTTTTTGGATATCAGAAAAAGTTCATATTTTCCATTCCCCCAGTGAAATTAAGGCCGAGGAGAAGGAAATATTTTCTTTGTATGTTTGAAAGAAAAGTCTTCCAAAAGTGGGTCGACTGCATTAACTTAACACACACAGGGCCTGTGGCAAAAGCTTCAAACCCCCATTACCAAACAACGGGAACTTGACCTCTTTGCCCCTACTTGGTAAGTAAGCATTAAGACTGTCAATATTTTTTTACATTTACTTTTCTACACAATCGGAGCGCGGACGGTAAACCCTGTACAATAATTGAGTTTTATTGATTTTGGTGTTTTAGTTTATAACGCCAAACATTAAGCGTAGGATAGTACCAATATACATTTTGGTATACTTATGGTTAAATAACGTGGTTATATTTTTTAACCATTGTTTGGATCAATTGACATATGTATAATCTTTTCTGAGAACCCTCGTAGGCACACTTTTGCAGCACTTAAGAATCACGTTTAAGTAGTATGTCAGGCGTCTACAAAAATGAAAGCAATAATGGCACATGTTATCTGACAGACGCCTATTTATTTGACTATTGGGTTTGATACCGTTGTTTCTTTTAAAAAACCTCCACAAAGGGTTTTAGCTGTAGATAATCAACAGTTTCATTAATTTTATAACTAAATTCGGGAACTCCCGATCTATTACTTTAGCCTGTTTTTACATGACAAAAGTCGATTCTTGTCAATCGTTTAACAATGATCTTGTTTTTTTGGACTTAAAGTTGGTGTACATTTGATACATAATCTGTATTTTTAAAGAGCAAATATAGGTTCTATTTTGTGATATTCCTCCGATATCACACATATTGCTTTAATCACTAAAACCTTTTGTACTCCGAGATGTTTACAAATTTCTGCTAGCTCCGGGCTATTAGGACCTTTGCCATGCTATTGCTTAGGTATGTCTCTGCACCGACATTTCAACATCAGTCCCATAAGTTTGATTGTGGGTGCTTACCGCAAATAAATGATCGGTTTCAGAGGTAGTACAAACCAGGTAAACATACGTTTACATTTATAATGAATAAAATAGCGGTTACTTTCAATGTTTTGTTATTTTTTTTTAATCTGCAACATAGTGTGTGTCCCAAAACATGTGAAAAGATGTGAACCCCGTGGTTTAATTATGAGTAATTGCCCTTTAGAACCCCAAATTTTACCCAAAAAACACATATCGTAGCGGGTCATCACTAGCCATACCTGGGGAAAGCCATGCTTATTTTGTTTTAATGACGGCTTCAAAAACTTTAGCTGCCAGCATGACCGAGGAGGCGGTTCAAGACAGTTGCACTTTGTGTTTCATATTTAGACCAATAAAAAACGGTTCGACCGGTGGGATAGCAGATATAGTCCGACGGTAGCATAGCGGGGCTCCGTAGACGATAACGGAATAAGCGTGAAACTAAGGTTGCGGGAAGGTCAACTGAATCGATTGCCTATTGTTCACCATCGTTCCGGGGCTATGAGTACGCCGGACAATAATACTTCTACACCGGAACCTCTAGGCACAAAATGGCGCGCCAAACCAACTGGTTGAGTTTAAGCATCCCTACACATTGTATAGTCCTTGGATTCCGATGATGACGCCCCTAATTTTTTTTACTAAATCGGGGTTTGGGCCCATATACGTAATGACGTGTCCAAATACAAAAGACAATGTGAAATAGCGAATTAAATCATGTTCTTCCTATCTTACATTAAAACTTTGCCATAAATATGCCGGATCCGGGAATTTTTTTTTTTTTTCTTTTTTATACAGTAATTTATATCATTGAATATTGTAAACTTTAAAAAGTGTAATCATTCAAAGTATCTAATGCTTGTTGGAGACCTGGATGAGTAATTTTGTTAACCTCTTTAATCATACACAAAAAATTGTTTGAAATATCTGGAGACACCATTAAAAAGCTTTCAAAGACGTCCAGAAAGTCGAAATAAATACAGATATGAAAAATATGAATAAATTAGAATTGTGCTCATTAATTACCTTCAAAACTAGTGATATTGGCATTGACTTCATATCAAGTCGTGGCTTCATACATACTGATCTATCTCACAAAATACGTGTTTCGAGAAAATCGCACTTGAAAAATTTTCCCTTCGTAATAAACGCTCGAAAAAATACCGATTGCGGCATTTACTACCAGGCAAAAAAGGAAATACAACAAGAAAACACTTCAGAGTTTTTAATTCAGTGAAAAAATAAATGTGGTTATCTAGCCAACACTGTTTAATAGGACTGTAAACTTATAAATCAGTATGTTGACGAGATTTATTTTGTTTTGTCAAACGATGTCTTGAGAAGACACAGATTGAACCAGTATGTGACGTATTTCATCCCCGTACTATAGACCGTATTCAAATATGACGTCAGCCACCAGACAGTTGGTGGAGAAGATGCATCTATTCAGGACTACAAAAATTAAGCTGTCAATCGATCCCTGTTTAGCGATTGCACAGGGATCATTGAAAGGTAAATGTATTGTAAGACTGGAATGCGTCTATCTTGTCCACCACCATGGCTGGCTATTGAATTATAATAAAAAAAGGCCGCAATTGTCGTACAGTGACATCACATAGTGATCTATGTCAGAGATCGCTGTATGTGACGCAGATTTGATATAGATCAGTATCGATTTCGATTCTTAGATAGAACACGATATGATCGGTATTATGTAAACGTATCCTCGTCGTTCGTGTTTAAAGTATGCCATGTATGTTATTGTTGTTAGTGCATCAATAGTGATCCTAGTCAGATTAGCGTTGTATGTGAAGAAATTAAATGTGAAATAGACCTAATTTGCTTATTAAAGGTCCATGGCCCGATCGCTGATAGCCTCGTTCCCCCAGAAGCCCAGATTTACCGGAAGTAGTCCAAACATTTGGAGTCATCAGAAGAAGCTACTATTTTCTCATTACCACTGTGAAACTTTAGGGCCAAAGGATATTTGGTGTGGAAGTAAATGAGAGAAAATGTACCCAATTTGGCGACCCAATTTAATTTTACACAGTTAATCTATGGGCTTACAAAATCACGTTTCTGCTCTCACATGAAAACGATTGAAATATCGGGCGAAAACTTACAGGTGGGGTTTTGGGTGAGGCAATACTCAAGATTGATGAAAACTCATATCCTTTAATCGGGCCACCCCCTTTTAATATCTCATTTAATTAGTAGAGTCCAAAGTCTAAAACCTGTAATTATGAAGAAGTTCAACGTCATATTCACAAACCGAATTCCAAAATGTCAAAAATATGAGATAGAACAGTATGTGATGCATCCGACGAATTCATCAATTCATTGGTAAGGATCATGAAGAGTCACATATCAAAGGTGTGGTTTTTTTCTCTTATACAGGCCAATTCTTCGCTGTGTCTGTAGGTAGTAACGCGGTTTAGAGAAACCGGTGCATGTACAGCGATGCGGTAATGCAGTGTGGGGAGAGCCATGCCCAGCTGTGTTCAGAAATGAACCGCTAAGTTATCGATCGTTATCGCGTCACATTTCTGAACGCAGCTGCACATGGGGCGCTCTCACTGCATAACCGCATCTGCATGTTCAGGAATCCGGTTGTCTAAAGCCTCCATTACTGTCATAGCGCATTAAGGGGGTGAAGCTGTTCGTTGATTGAAACACACGAGGAAGAACATGGTGTAGGATAGCCACAGGAAGGCCCAAAAAGTAGCCAAGATAGTTATAAAGAGTGTGCATAAAAAGGACCCAAAAATAAGCTTTCATGCACGAAAAATGCTTATATTTAAGATATCTCATGTTATCGACTGATCGGACGTTGCGTTACATGAACAGTGTTATCTTATTGGCATCTCCAAATCTCTCTTGTTTTGTACTTTTCGAGGCATGAATAACTTCTCCAAGTTGGCCAACTGGGCATTCTATAGCCGGGAGAGAAAATGGCAGCCAAACCATAGGTTCATCCCAAGACAAACCAAACAAAGTAGAAAGCCTGGGAGAAAACAATGAGTAAAAGATGATGCAAGGCCAGGTACTGGGAGACGTTTCAACAGTACACTGACTTCTTTCAACCTCTAAATGAATAAAGGTAATTACATAAATACACACACAAATACACAAACATTACATATATACATACATAATAAATAATTACATATACATACATAGGTGTTTTGTGCCTGTGTGCGACGCTTGTGTGGTGTGCGGGCGTTGCGTACCGTGTGTGGGATTGGTGTGTTGTGTGTGTGTGTGTGCGTGTGTGGGGTGTGTGTGTGTGGGTGTGTGGGTGGTGTGGTGTTTGTAAGCACTGCAAACGCGGAACACACATTATGAGGAGGAAACACCTTCTAACCGCGGACACACAGTAAACGGGGACGTCCGCGGTTAGAATTATTGGGGTTTTCTTTTTGGTCGGGTACTAATTAATGCAATGTTCAATATTCTTCACACCATCTTGATGTCCTGCGATTTGACGGTTATACATCCGGTTGGTGTGCAAGTTGGAGGGCCATCGTGTGTATGGTTGATGTCACTATGGAATATTATTTTCTAAATAGCGACCGCGACGGCCAAACGGCCTAACTACTGAATGTCCCCAGATGGATAGGAAAAATAAGAATGTCGCGTTCTACCGGGATAAACTCAAAGTCGCATTTGTGGTGTTTACAAGTAGTGGTGTGCGTGCGTGTGTGTGGCTATGTTTTGGATGTTTTTACAGAAATTAATCCAGATATTTTTAATGACATAGTGGGTTAGTGCAAAAGTAAAAAAAAACCCTCATTTTAGTTGTTTTTTTAGTTCATTGTGTGAAAAGACGAAAAAAAATATTTTACTAGTCGACTGATCCTTGGTAGGTAGCTGAGAGGGAATTGGGGCTTATTAAAAAAACACTAAAAAATTTTGTTGACCATATTATTGTATAAGACCCGATAAAATATCTGGTTTGTGAAGTTGGAACCGTGGGCACTCCGATTTGGGAGCAGGAGAGGGTTGGAAATACTTTACTGTGTGTTGGTAGTATAGGGAATTCACACATTGAAAAATTGATTTTTCTCCAAAATTTTGTCTGGACAAAAGTAGGAATTTAATTTTGGTGAAAAATAATATCAGAATGTACGATTTATAACTTAAAAAAAAACCCTAAGCCTTTATCCTAACTTTGCTGATTTGAGACATTTTGTTCTGAAGGACTTGGAAAATTAAAATGCTAATTTGCAGACTGTGGTCGGTGGACGGCCAAACAGAAAGTCGTCGGGAAAAACAGCACATTCCTCGTCACTGGCAAGCCACTCAGTGGTGCTTTTAACTCCTATCCCTGCGGATGTCGAGTGCACTGACACACGCATAATTTTTGTCAATTTTGGATTTTTTTTGGGTTCAAAACAATTCAAAATATTTTTTTCTGAAGCATATTACAAATTCAGCCTAAAAGCATTGAAATGAGTCAAACAAGCATAGTCTTTTGTTTTTTGGGTGTTTTTTAGATGGCTTCCCAAATTGACCTGCAATTTTGGCAAAACTCCAAATGTCTCTGACTTCTGTGGTTTATAAACTATACACAAGTTTTCCAGCACGGAGAGAGTTAGTTGAACATGTGGGAGGGCGTAATAGGATCTTTCCGAATTCCACTTTACCTATTTTCAACGTGTGGGTGTCAAAACGGTGCCATACACCATGTATAGGCTACGAATGAGCACGCGTGTATTGTATGTGTTTCCTCTCTTTACTTCTTTTCATATTTGGAATTTTCTTTTGGCTTGTGTAAATGGTGTTGTTGTGCTATGTGTGTGTGCCGTGTGTGGGTGTGTGTGGTGCGTGTGTTGGGTGTCTAGGTGCTAATTACCAAAGCCTTGCGAGGACGTTACGACGTTGTTTTCTTTCGGGGGACCTTTAACAACGTTATTATGACCGAGGACCAACGCAAATATTCTTCGAACAATAGTCTTGGGAAGGTTTTCGATAATCATCTGATTCAGTGTTTACTCCCGTTAATAAATAGGCGATTTGCTGTTCTTGAAGTATGGCAAAACAAGACATGTGCTGTGGGGTGGGCGTGGGGTTTTGTGGGTTATTGTGTTTGTATGGGTGTGTGTGCAACACTTTGCAAACAATGGATGGTGTAATAGATGAGACCAGGGACATAATAGAGATAAGGACAACCTAACGCGGAAAAACCACAAATTACCTAATTCGATTACCCATTCATCTCGACAAAAGCAGGCACTCGATGTGTATTCAGGTGCGCATACAACGAGACCGTTTGTGATCTTAAGTCGTGTCACACGGTCGGACTTCTTAAGTCACATAATACGGTGATTAACTGGTCCGGGTATTAACGTCGGACTTAAATCTTAAAAGTTGGCCGTGTGTGGCGCGCAATGATCGGGATTTAAATCTGTCTGGTATTACTTACGGACTAAATTTGGGCGTGGTGGACGCGTATTTAATTTAACGGTTTTATGCGTTAGATCAGACATAAATTTAGTCCGATCAACTAATACCGGTACTAGCTGACCCGTAAGTGGTCCCTGGCAACTGGCTTCGGAGTTACTATAAACTTCCCCCCACCGCCGGTTAGCCTCCTGCTTACCCTTGACCGCACCTGTGCCCCCCTCTTCCTTCTTCGACTCTGTTTTCCTCATGCCCCAGGCCACCTCCACCCCCATGCACCCTTTAACTGGTCACTTATGGCCCCCGGGTGACGGGCCGCGCCGGGGGCGGGGGGTGGGTGGGGAGGGGGGGGAGGGAGGGAGGGCGAGGATCCGTGGAATGGGTGAGGGGGAACGAGGAAGAAAAAGGAGGGCAGGGGAGGAGGTGGAGGACGGGGAGGGGAGGAGGGGGAGGGAGGGGGGAATGGGGAGGGGAATTGGGACGGGGCGGGGAGAGGCGGGAAGGGGACGGGGCCTTGGGGAGGGCGGGAGGCGGCATGGGGAGGGGGCTATGCCCGGGGACTTGGGGCGGGGGCTTCGGCCGGGCCTGGCTGGGCGCCGGGGCATGTGCCGGGGCGGGGGGCCTGCGGCGGGCCTGGGCACCTCCAGCGTGCCTTCCCATCTGTCCCCCTCCCCTGCCCCGCAATCCCTGCCCTACGGCGCACTTTCTGCCCCCTGCCCTGCCCCACCTGAGTGCCTGTGTGCATACTCACTAAATCCCCGTGCCTCCGTAGCCGCGCCTGTTCTCACCCGATACCTGCCTCTCCATATCCACGCTTGCCTGCCTGCCTGCCGGCCTGCCTTAATGCCTGGACAAGGATCATTCCCCCTGCCCTTTCTTCTTATGCCTCCCTCCCCCCCAGCCCGGACGGCAGAAGCAGGCACAGGCCGCCGGGTGCCGGGGCCAGGGGCAGGCAGCACAGGACGGGAAGGGGGAGGGCGAAGGGAGGGGGGAGGGGGTAGGTGCGGGGGGAGGGGAAGGGAACGGGAAGGAAAGGAAGAGAGGTAGAGGAGGAGGGGAGGGGAGGGGGAAAGTGGGAGGAAAATGAAGAGAGGGGGAAGAGAGGGGAAGGAGAGGCGGAGACGGAAGGGGAGGCTGAAAGGCCCCAGGAGCGTGGGGGGTAAGAGGGAGGGGGAGGGGGAGAGGGGACGGGAGAGGCTGAAGTGGATGGGGAAAGGGGGAGAGGAAGGCAGAGGGGGGAGGGGAGAGGGAGGAGGGGAAAAATTTAATAGTGAAAATTGCTGAAGAATTCGCATGCAAACATGAAAAAGATTATTTTTGCCATAAATACGTAAAAATGCACTTATATTGTAAGCTATTCCTGTAAAATATTCACACAATACTTATAAACCAAAATTTTTATTTTTGCAGACCCATTTATTGTTTCAACCCCTTCATAATAATATTTGATAAAACTTGCACAAAGTTGCACTCCCATATGCTACACAGTAATGTAATCCCAGCATCTCAGGTGTCTATATCGCGCGCATTGGCGGATTATACGCTAGCACATGACTGTGGGCATAATTTCGATGCTACTACCACACAATTTTAATTAAAATAGTAAGATTTTCTTTCAATCAAGAATATCACCAAGTTGCAGTGATTTCATGACTCAGTGACCGGTGACTTCAGTCTGCCCGCCACAAAATGGGGCGCTGGGGAAGTTCCGGTTTGTTTACAAGTCGCCGATCCTATCAATTACGTGGCGAGCGGCTATCAATGTATAGTGGGAGGGGAGCGTCCGGTAACGCGTAATAGACCGCATTCAAGTTCGGGGCAAGGACCTGTAGATGTCTTCCATTGAAATGGTGGGAAAAGAAAGATACTTTCCCCCGAATCCAGTGGCGGATCCAGGATTTTCGGAAACAATGTAGGATTTGCGGAAACGTTTAATGTATCGCTTCGCTTGCCGGCTCTGACTTATTTCTTTGAGTCGCCAAATGAGACGGTGGCCCACTCTGTGTCAGCCTCTGCATGTGTAAATCATAAACCATCAAAACCCAATTCTCACTGGCTCTCCTCTTCTTATTTTTATCTTTCCCCCCCTTTTCCTTGCACCCCTTTTCTCCCTCTGCCTTCCAAAAAGTCTTCCCCATGATTTTCAAGGGTGCCAGAGCTGCAGAGTCCGCCCACTTCGACCACCCCGGACTAACACCCACTGCTTTTCCGTGTTTTTTACTTCAGAAAACACGAAAATGCCAACCGTTAGTTCCGATTTTATTTTAGAAGCGTCCACACGTACTTCATAATACCGGTATTAATTTACGACCGGTTGTCCGAGGGCCAGTTCCTAGCTGTTTAGAGTACGTCGGACGTTAGTTTGAGTTCACAGTCATAGGAACATATGTTTTGAAACTTAGGAATCCTATAGACACTAAGTTTTGATTTTCAGTGTCTAGGGACTATCGGTTAATAACCGCAGTGTCCTGAGGGATATAGTAATTGGTAATAAAAAGAAGAGTCCGAGGACAATTTTAAAATAGTGGGACTCTGAAGTCTATTACATTACACAAAAATCTCAGGGTCCCTAAATTTGAGGGTCCGGGGACGGAGTGGTACTAGTTTGGAGTGTCCAATGAAGTTGAATTCCAGTCCTAGGGACCATATGTTTTAAATAAGGGGTCCATGGATACAAGTTTTGATTCTCAATGTCCTGGGGACTATCGGTAATGACTCGTAGTGTGTCCAATGGACTACTACATGTATAAAATGAAGAGTTCTAGGACATTAAAAATAGTGGGAATCTGAAGGTTTACATTACACAAATTCAGGGTCCCTAAAATTTTGAGGGTGACGGGGACGTGTTGTAATCATCGTGGGTGTCCCATGCGCTGGTTTCAATGCAGCATCCAGCAAAATTGAGTGTAGGCGTTAAAATGGAACCCACCAGTAAATATTTCTTTAAAGGGGCATTTGAAATTATTGTTTTGTGGATGCTATTATAACATTTAATCTACATTCCGCATCTGGTGCACACCTAAATCCATGTGCAGAGCACATAGCTTTAAATGGCGACAATTTAAGGGTGGGGAAAATAGGCTATTCCAGCAATTATCACCCCCATGGACAATTTCATAAATTCGAAATAACTATGGAAATTCCCAAGCTGTTTTGGGAAAATCAATGTGAGGGAAATTCCAGGGGGAATTCCAATGGTATTTTTCATCCATTTTGGGTGTTTTTGACCAAGGGAAACGACAGGGAACAACAAACCTTATAAGTGTAGTATACCTTGGGGAATGGGATTTTTTTCGTGGGTCAGTAAAGTCATGAGAATTCCCAAAGTCACCTTGGGTGAGCCTACTCAATTACTCTTCAGTGCAATGGCATCTGTTAAAAATAACACATTTGGTACTATTGGATAGTTTTACGAGATTTTTCTTGTGGAAAATTTCATCCACTGTTAGAGATGTTCTGACTTGTATGCACCTTGTGGATTTTCACTATGGAAATTCCAATGCATTGTTTGGAGAAGAAGGATTTTGTGGTTAATAGAGGTTGTGTATTAATTTCCTGGAATAGCCAATGATACTGATTCTGTTCCAAATCGGTCAAGTTGGTTTCAAATTATGGGATCGGTATGACCATCGTTCAGTGTTTCACTTCTATTCTCTTTTATTCTCTGGCTGTTTCCAGTATTTCCAGTCGGGTCTATAACATTGCGACGGAATGTTGTTTTTGTATTTTTTACAAAAAAAACAAATAGTGAAAAAATGTACTGCACATCAACCTTTACAAGTTACCAAGTTTCAAAAGCTATTTAAGTAATAAAATTTGGCCATAGAGAATAGAAAAATGTTTTAGACTGATGCTAACCCCACTCGTAACGCAATTAAGTGCCAGTATTTAATTTGCTCTATTTATATATGCTCATTACATTTAAATACAAGAGAGTATATATTTTTCGGAGTGTTAATCTCATTTTGCAAATTTACTTAATTATACAGGGGAGTCAAAAAAAAACTGACCCGCGTATTTGTGTTCGCAATTTTGAATTTTTAAATAACAATATACCTCTTCTCCCCTTTTTTTTCGTTACTTCGAGTCTCATCCCTCCTACACTTTACTTGCCGTGACCCATCCACTTCAAATCCCGTCTCCCTTCTAAAATATGTGATGTCATCGGAAAGCCAATTTCAATATCTTTATTTTGCGGCAAAGATAATTCCAATCGGATAAGTATAGGCCGATCTACCAACTTTTGAATCAAGTCGTCAGCCCTTTTAACCATTCTCATTGAATACACGGTGGCCAACTAAGCAACTGACTCCCCAAAATGTGACACGGGTAGTGATAATGGTAAGTTCTATTTGAAACCCTTTTTTAAGATGTATTAGGGCATATTTTGGCAACAAAACAAACTTTAAACCTCAAAAAGTGACACCGATGTTTGTATGTTCTTAATATGTATGTGATGTCATTCACACCCTCACAGAAGGAAACTGATACGTCTATTCAAGTTAATTTATTGTTCAACTGTTGTTTATGCTGATGAGGACCCGTAGAAGTGTTAAGAGGGCATCGATGGTAAATGCTATGAATTTTGATGTGGGGTTAAATAGCGTTCGCATAATTATGCAGTCAATAAATAGCCCGATTTCCTGATGGGCTTCGCAACGCCTTTCAATAACCAAAGCCGATGGGAATGATCTTTGCGCAAAATTTAAAGATAATGAACTAGCTTTCAGATGATTTACAAGGCATGTTAGATATATGAACTTAAAAAATTCAAAATGCGGACACATTAGGGTCAAATTTTTGGGGACTCACCCTGTATGAACAATTGTATATATGGATGCGTACTTTGCAAAGTTTGTAATTTTAACTGCAATTTTCTCAGAAAGTGTTAGTTTTTTCTGTGATGCAATACACACTCGAGGATTTGAAACCAGTTACATGAAGCCTCATTGTTATTTAGATTCAATATTTGTTTGTTGGAAAACAGCAATAGAGTAATATTAATTCTGTAACTATTTATTTTTAATTAATGCTTATGTCAGTTATCGATTCATGTCTGTATGGACAGTGTAACGTTTTGAATTTTTTTATTGTAATTTGTTGCATTTACTTAATTTTGTTGTTTTGGGTTGTCACATTTTTCTTCTTTTTAGTGCACCTTTGGGCCATTGAGAATACAGGCCATATGACAATTTGGTCAGAGCCAGGTAGTTGGACAGAGGCATTAGGCAATTGTAGTCCAATAGCAAGTTGGGACTTTATGTTGCAGTTGGTCTATTGCCAATTGGTCTAAACACCCTTTGTTTCAAAAATAGCAGTTTACCCCACCCGTCCATTTTCCACATGGTCCACTTTTTTAGTGTATTCTAGTTAGTGACTTGCCAAAATTTTACATGAAACCTCGTTGCAATAATACGACGAAGCGGCCCATGAATTATGAATGCAATTGGACTGGTAACAGACTAACTGGCAGTTGGAATAACTAGGCACATGCGTTATACCTCGAGGAATTCTACTCGTAGTGTACAGCCCTATCTGGATTCGTATGCTCATAGCAATGATCCAAGGAGGAAATCTTCTTCACTGTGATAGTACCTATGTCGAACAAATGGCAGAACAGGAGACAAAGAAGAGACTGAATATTCCCATACAAGAGCCATTTGGAATTCATTCTAGCACAGAACTTGTTACTAGTAGTAGGAGATTGCAACACCAGGATAGGACTGAAAGAAAAGATGCACAAAGTTCGCCGCCGCGAAGAAAGAGATCAGAACGAGAAAAAGCTAAAAAAATATTGGTCTTGCAGGTAAACACAATCCTCAATTGCCAAAGAATATACTTTCACATGAAAATGGGAAAGCTTATGGATCCTGGTAGCAAGGTATCAGCTTGACGACACATTAAACCGAAGGGAATGGAGGAGCAGGCATCTGAATGTAGTGTAGAGGCATACATGCACTTTTGTCAGTTTGGGCTCAGCCCATAGAATGTCTTTTAACGGGTAGGTAAGTTCGGGTAAAACATAATGGCGTCTAGAACGACTCGACATGATTTTGGCGTCCTGCTCAGAGCTAGGAGAGACCTCAAGAGCAGTCCTTATTGAGGTAGGGTAGCAACTCCACCTCTAGAGATGCTAATGTATCTGCGGGACAGACAAATATGAGAAAAAAAAAGTGATTCCATTTAGGGAGACAGACCCCCTTTTTGGGAGTGGAGGTTTTGAGGTTACCACCCTCTGGAGTTGCCTATTAAAAATCCAATACTTCAAAATTTTATATTTGGTACACTGGATAGCTAACGGAGGTCTTATTTCGTGGCATCAAAAATATGTAGAAAACATCCAGAATAGGACGTCACTGTGATGTCCTTAAGTCAACGCGAGGTATGAAAAACTGGATATTTGGATGTCCGGATTAGAAAATGAGAACTTGTCGATTTGCTGACTTACCAAAAAGTATAAGCACTAAAACTCTCTGTTTATATAAAAACTTGGTCGTTTGCCATCATTTGAGCCAAAAACCAAAACGGAATCTGATATTCGAACGTTTTTTTTTTTTCATTTCTACCACGCCGGATATGGAAATTGTAATTTTGCGCTTTGGACTACGGCCACAGCCCAATCCACACTTCAGTATCTTCCTAAAAACTACTTCTTATTCCGGTTGGTGCTTAGTTGACACGAAAAGGAAGCAGAAATACCAATTGGAAATACATAAATAAACCCCCCCCCCATATTCGGTAGATGTGAGCTAAGCTTGCTAAGAGTAAGGAGAAAGTGAAATAGACTGCATCAAGGTATCAGAAGATGAGCGCAGGCAAAACAGATTTCAATGTAGAAGATGTGCAAGCACACGCACAAAGCAAATATTGTTAGCACTAGCAAAACTTAAAAAAAAGGGCAGCTCTAAAGGAAAATGCCCAAAAGAAGAAAAGATGAGAAAAATGGGCATTAACTTATTTTCCTTATCGAATGGGTTTGGAACATGAAAATAACAATCAAATATCATCATAAATTCACATTTATGTTAGACTCTGTGGCTGTCCGCGTTACTTGATCCTGGGGGTCCAAATGGAATTGAAAAATCAAACATCAAAAATCTCTTTTTGTTAAAAATTATTAACTATTTTTAAAAATGTATATAAGAGCTTAACATTTGTAAAACGATTTATGAGTGTATGTTACAGGATCCACCCCGTGTATCACTTCGCACGTGCCAATAATCTATGTCATAAATTTGGATACGTGATAAACGTTATTGTATAGTCGATATTTGTTTGAAAACCCATCACAAAACGGTACATAACAACAAATTGAATGATGGAAATGATCCTTTGTAGTAAATTTAAGCTGATAAAGATTTGCCGTTCTTTGATAGTGCGTATGTGAGATTTGTGTTACTTTTTAACATGTTAAAGATGTTTTTTTGGGTGAAAAAGCTGGCGCAACGGGTCCCCTTTTATGCTTGGTTCCTTATGTAGATAGTAACATTTTTATGACAAAATTATGTCTTAGAAGATATGCGATTTTTGGCTATTAATAATTACGTCAATGTTTTCAAAAGTTAGTGGTCGTTTGACCTAACGTTTTCTGCATATACCTCACACACAACAGTTGTCTATCGAAATGCCCAACACGAGAACTCATAGTCGGGACAGTGAGTGAACCCAAGAGGTGAAAATTAATGAGTAAAATGCATCGATCTGCTTTATAAATGCATTAATTTTGAGAAACATAACAGTTTTACAATGCTTAATTATGAAAATACATCATTTTTAAAGCAGTTTTCCAGATGAAAGGGAGAAGGACAGCGGTGCAAACTTAACACCCAAGATATTTGAGTCTTAGTAGTATATAACATATACGTTTCATCTAACACTGTCTAGCGCCATTTTGTCAATGCCGAGCTATTAATTATACTGCAAAAACCAAGCGCTAATACATTTAAAACATATTGCGTTAATACCACTTATTTAGGTGTTAATATGTTACCACTTAAAATGTACACTCTTAGCTGTAAATTAGTTGAACACCGCAAAGATGTTATGAGTGAAGAACACTTAACATTACATTGATGGAGTTCATCTTTCATTTTATTACAACATGTTTTACCAATCAACGGTCTGCTTATATTTCGGATTTTTGCGTTTAATATAGTATATAAAGATTTTACCATAATTAAACGCGTTAATCACTGTTTAAAAATCGATATTGATGAGTTATATTTCACAATGTATTTAAACATTACCAAAACATATTAACATATTCAAACATTATTAAACTCTTCATTTTTTTCCAAAAAAACTGTTTTCTCTATTTAAAATCTCTGTTCCATAATTTACAAATGCTTTTAAATACCAATTTGTTAAATATCAAAATTTAAAAAGAGAGTTAAATCAAAAATTGAAAAGACAAAGTAATTAAAAGTTAAATTCTAAACGAGGAGTAAAAAATCACTTAATAAATAAAAAAAATACCAGAAAATAATAAAATTAAAGTAAATAAATTAAGAAAAAACTAATTAATAAAACAATTCTAACCCAACGACTCTAAAGTGGTGCGACAACAGTACGCGAACCTTCGTAGTTAATCACCAAATAACATATTACAACAAATATACAAATACACTATTACATACCTGGTCGCCTGAAGATCATGCACCGCTAATCCACAGCGGACTGCTCGGATTCGGGCCTGCTTAAGTAACCAAGTACCTTTCAATTAAAGCGAGTAGCATATTGTAGGGCCTTGGGAAGCTTCACTCACGACCACAGGGTCCTAGGACTATACAGCACGGTTAGGGGTCCTGGGAACACTACATCACAGTTATCACAGGGTCCTAGGACTTTAGCGTCACCCCTTTGCACAGGGTCCTATGGACGCTTCCTGAGAGGACCTTGATTTTGCGATAGTTGTTTGTAAACGAATTTGAGAGTTCCCCAAAATACAGAGTCGGCGTGCACTAAGTAAAAGTTAACTATAGTTTCAGAAGCTCTGGGTCCTAGGACCACAGGGTTCTTAATCCTGATTAAAGGTTTCGAAACCTAGAGTCCTAGGACTTTCTGGATATGTCAGGACTCTTAAATTCTCAACGGACTTAACACTGCTCTTCTTCGGCTTAAATCGTTCGGCCTTAAGCCAAGTTAGGTCCGAAAGAGTTAACCACCCCGACGGGCGCGTCCCACGGCAAATGGATCCACACTAAAACGATCAATTTAGGTCCGGTTATAAGTGACTTATGTCCGAACCATGTGGAGACGATTACAATGGGGAACAATAGGCGTGAGGAAATTAGTGGATTTGTTTTTTTTTAATTCCGTCGTCGATTGTTTAAACGGTAATAACTACACCCGTGTGACACGCTATATCTCTTGCCGCGGTCGATTCAGTGACTACGCGAAAAGCTGTCCACAAAACTTTGTAATTTGACCGGATGTTGTGACCCATGACTGAAGGGTTTTTTGGAAGTGCCACAGTACATTCATTCCATCTTTTTGGACAGTTGTTGTCACCAAGAGAGGAGAATTTTGTTCAGAAAGTACCGAAAACCCATCAAAATCCATAATTCTTTTGGGGAGCAAGCTACGGACCTGTAGAAAATAAGCTGCATTTTGGGTGATTTTGTGACCAGTAATTGTTAAAAATTCTTGTTGGAAAAAAATAATATGAAAATGTTTTACGATTCACTTCCGAACCTCTTGAAAAAAAGGTGTTTATGAAAAGTTAAATGTACCTGGTAACAATGATAACTTCTGAACTGGTGCCCAAGCGCGCCCACACGTGGAATTCAACATCGAAAACCCACCAAATGGTATATTGTAACTTCCGGTTATGTTGAATTGTTTACCGCGTGGCTGTTGATAGTCGATACCTGTCGACTGATTCCAATGTCAGTTTCATCGGAAATATGAATGTGATAAGTCTACTTTCTACCTAATTAAATGTATAAATTATAAATTAATTAACCCCGTCTTCCGAAGGGGGGGGGGGGGTTGTTACGCCTCTCTTCTAGTTCTTTTCGCCAAACCAAAATTCAAAATGAGTTAATGTAATTACAATGCATTTTATGCTCCGGTTTCATGCCCCCCCCCCCTTTAAAAAACCTACCGGGGTATAGGAACGGTAAAGGGTGATTCCCAAAGTGATGGAGAGGGTATGGCAATCACACCCCCCCCCCCCCAATAGGCAATAAATCCCGGGGGATGGGGGATCTATCCCCCCCCCAATATTTTGTTGAGGGGGATGGTCAATACTATTCATCCCCCCCATCCCATGTTGATACCCATTCACGTGTTTTGACCCAAAATAACCTCATATTGTACCATTATTAGTTTAAAAAATGCCGAATTTCCGCGCGCTTTGCGCGCACTTTGTTCAAATTACAATTATATTTAATGATTTTAGCTTCTTAAATGGCAAAAGTTTTAGCGCGTAATGGATCTTTTCAGCAAACCCCATTTAATCCATAAATTTTCATCAACCCCATCCCCAATGTCAACAGAAATTTACGGCCACGCCCCCCCCCCCCTTTCAGGAGGGAATACCAACACGCCCAGTAGGAAACAGGAATATCACAGACATATGTTTAGTTGCAATAGGATAGAGGGGGTCCTCCTCTTTCTTTTTATACCAAAATGAGTACCAACATACTAACATGTAAGAATGACGTTAATAATTCTATAACATGAGGAAAAAGGTTTAGGTGTTACAATATTATTTGAGCCAGTAAATTTGCAAAATATCAATGTTTTCCTATATGCAGTATTTTTAACTTATTACCTTATTACGTCATAGTTGACGTCATCGTATTTATAATATTTTGATTGATACCAATGGAAAGAGTTAAAGTAATTTTCAATCTAAGCATGACTGTAGGTACAAATTTATAGGAATTGGATGTTCAATAAAGAAAATCAAGCGAAGGCCAGTAAGCCCTCCTGCTGGAGGGTGATTATCGCATATCTTCAAGCGGTAAATGGGGATTTAATAACAAAAGGCGGCACGGCAACGTGATAGGTTTGAACGAGGTGTTGTTGGTCCTCCTCTATTACGTCCATGATGAGACTTTGTGACATGGCTATCAATGTAAGCATTTAATCATTATACTTACCACGCAGTATAAGTTGAGAGATGTTACTGTTGCTCCTAAATTTAGAAAACAAATCAATTACAAAGGGATTTACCAGATAGGCTCCGTAGGTGAGATGGATGAGAACGACCCAACCATTCCATGATAAGAAAATATTTACCCAACCTGCAATGAGACGAAGAAGAAAATTCAAATATGGTACACAGTCACCATGTGCATTACGGTGTCCCCATCAACGCATCTGGCTATCGTATTTTGCAGAAACAAAAAGCAGTTCACTACTTGCACCACTGGTTAAAAAGCATTTAATCATTCGCCTCATGTATCAAAGTGTGTGATTACCAATACCAAATGTAATCATAGGGCTTTGATAATGGAGAGGAACTCACCCCGTGGAGTGAGGGTGCGAATTGGAATTCTGATCTTACCTGTTGACAGGGATGCAAGTGCCCTTGTGCAAAATATAAAAGACAATGTATATACAGAGTGAGTAAAAAAAAAAATTGACCCTGATTGTGTCCGCCATTTTGAATTTAAGTAACATATATCTAAACATATTTGGTATAACCTATGAAAGTTGGGTTCATTATCTTTATTTACCTCAAAGATCATTCACAGACCGAGCTACAGTCGTTTGAATCAAGTAGTCGGTTTTCTGCTCTCTCCACGGATTCACAGTGAAATGAAAGGCGTTCACCGAAGGAAAGGAAATCAGTGTCCAGAAGAAAATCAGGATATTTATTCACTGCAGACAATTTTGATTCGAAAGACTATAGCTCCGCCTATACTTAACCGGAATGATCTTTGCAAGTTGAAATTAAAGTAATGAAATAAACTTTCTGCAGATACCACATATGTTAGGTATATATTATTTAAAAAATTCAAAATGGCGGACACAATCAGGGTCAAGTTTTTTTTACTCACACCGTGTAGGATATTGGGTTATTTCAAAGCATTACAGAGGGAAATATTTAGAGGTTATAATGAATATACATATTTTTTTGAAGTCTAACCATGAAATAACGACCCATCAACGGAAACGAGTTTATTAAAATAGTTAGGGCTTTTCACATAAGTTGATGGACTTTTAAAAATTGGATACTTACTGGGTTTGGGGCATTTTGTAAATTAAAGGTGAATAATTTGTACACTCTATTTGCCAAAAATCAAAAGAAAATTAGGGGGACATGTGAAAGTCTTCTCCAATTAAATTGGTACATAGAGGCTGAAGAATACAGAGCTCTGTGAGGAACTTCAAGAGAGAACTAAGCGTGTGCTCTGTAGCGAGAAGACAGCATCAACAAATTTTAGTCGATTTAATAGTCCCACCCTACATACACCTACATCATACATTAATGGAAAGCTTATTATTTCTACTTTCAGATTAGGCCATGATTGAAATTGCCAATGTGGGCCGAAGATGGTTGTTGGGGAATTTTTAAAAATGCCCCAAAAATGATTTTGAGATATTGGTATTTTTGACATCTATATAACATGCCCCATCTATTTAAGTAGGTTTCAGATCTATATTGTGTCCCAAAAGCGCACAATAAGCTTCTAAAGTTCTACAAAATCTACAGTAAGAATAGGCGATAATGGGTTAAATAAAAATATACGTTTTCTCAAATTCATGTTTCTAACACCTGAAAAATAGTTAAACTTTTAGCTTAGCATCAAAACATCTGTGTTTTATTCTCTGAAAATTGAGCTGAAAATACTTGATCTACCATTGGCATTCGGATTAGGTATGATTTGGTATGCCCCCAATATGAGCCAAAGGTGATTTTTGGGTCATTTTAGTCAAAAAACATACATTTTTGGGTAAAAAATGATTTTGAGATATTGGTATTTTTGACATCTATATAACATGCCCCATCTATTTAACCAAATTCAATATGGCAGCTGTTACCATGAACGGGTCACATGACTAACTTTGTTTTGCATATTTAGAAAGAGTAACGTCCAAGGTATATATTAAATCTAATATGCCAAACTACATGTAAGAACTTTAATGTACATGCATTAAGATCATTGACCCTCCAAAAGTGGGGATACCACCTTAATCAGTACACAATACAAATAGGGTAATAGTATCCCTGAAGTCTGGCTTAGTAAAACCAAGGAACTTTATATCCTGGTGTAGGCTATCTAGAAACCACTCATTTAACTGCAATTCAATTTGTGCCACATTGAAGACGTGTACAGCTCCTTGTAAACATTTTGTTTTTTTCTGTTTTTGAGGAGGTAATTTTTATATTTCCATTGAGGTATTATGATATGAGGTGCGACTTCCTCCGAACTTAGGCTGAAATTGCTTCATAGATTTAACTCGTTGTGCTTCGTTACACTTTAGATACGCCTATTTAAATGAGTTCAGGTAGTGATGATTTATGCAGAGTGCCCATTTACATTTCAAAATTAAACAACCACTTTTTCAAGGTAACTTCTGAATTTATGGCAACAACTTTCAGAACATTTTTTAGATTATGAGGTGTAACCACTCCTTCAATTCCCCCTCCGTTCAGATGGCATGGTACTTGGTACTTACACCTTGATCTATTTTTCTTATGGTAATTTCCAAAAAGATATGGTGCATTATGACAGATATAACACTTGACTCTGGGTTCATCTTGACCTTCCGTCTCCTATTTTATACATAGCATAGCCAAGCGCAATCCAACAAGATATGTTGAAATTCGACAGTAGGGTTTTTCGTATATAAGTGACCAGTAATCTCATGGAGCTTGTTCAAACGTTTGCAGGATCCATCCCCCCTACAACAAACAAAAGGAAAGCAACACTTGTCTAACTGGATATTCCGTAACATGACGAATGAAGAATACAAGGGTTGCGAACATCCCATAATTGGCTTACTCACCGATCAAGCCATGAAGATATTTTGACGAAAGTCGCCACGCTGTTTGAAGTCCTCGTTTATTATGACATACCCAGAATAAAACAAAATATCAACGGCATTCCCTAACTTCTTTTGTGTCAATTTTACAAATATGTTTTTTTTCCAGTTTTACACGTCTTTCTATGGACTCGCATATAGGAGGGCGTATACCTTCAAATCATGACTCTTTGTAGGCCTATATCCCTTACATCGCCTATATGTATTTTTTTTGCCACTTTAGCAAAAATCCCGAGGCAGACCCTTGCCTTCGTCAGAGTGTCTCCTAGATCTAACAACACAAATACCGCAACTTCATTTTTTTTTAGCGGTGTTCGTCAGGTTGCTAGTCGGTTTTGCTTTGAGGGATATGTCAAGATTCCCGCAATGGATTTTTCTGATTTTGGGGCAGACGTAATAGCTCTACATCCCTACTCAGTTTGTCAAAGTTTGTGCCGCCACTGCTTAAAATTTTAAGGTGTCTAAGATAACAGGGACAATTTTTAATCCTACAACCCTAACCCCGATTCGACCTTTAACCTTAACCTGTAATAAATATTCACTACCGAGTTTTATGACTTGCGTAGCCTTGTTTAAATGTTTTTAGTACCAACATTAATTTGTAATTTTCAGTTACTTTTTACCTTTCCAAAATATGTCGTATTTGAAAGGGTCTAATGGAAACAAAATTATAATGCATCAACATAATTGAATGGGTAATTTGACCTATTTTAACTACTAAACTCCGAAATAAGGAAAAATACATTAGTCCTCGTTTAATTATTATCCGTTTCCACGTCAACACAATTCTTCCGGTGATCCATGGGTTTGAGAGTTTGAGACCGTGTTTTTGTCTTTATTTTTAATTCAATCATCGACAGTTCTCCACCTCTATATAAACAATCACTCAATGAGACATAAATAAGCGGCTGACCTTAAATGCACTTTGTATTACCTAAAGCCCACCCTTCTATCATAGTTAGCCAATCAGAGTCCCTGTTACAATAAGGCTGGCACACAATGTACAACAAATCAAACACAGACTATGTCAGGTAAACCCTGGAATGAGCAGTCCAATACTTGGAAATGAGCAAAACATTTAAGAATTGTTATTGGTTTCAAAATTTTGAATTGTTTGTCGCTTACGTCATGACTTACGCATGCCGTGATTGGCTTGATGATTCCACAGCACGTCCTATCTATCGTAATTGACATGACGTCATCTTCGAACATAGTCCACTTGACCCGTGACGTCTATGCCCGGCACTGGACACCCCGTGTCATAGATTACAGCGTCCGTGTGACCGAGTGTCTTACCACACCCTCTGTCTATTGTTTCTCCATTGAGTGCTGTATGCATCATTTTGTTTCAGCACTGTACCCAAATGGTCCCATCACAAGGTCACGGTTTATATCGTACATTTGCCTATGGTACCTAGGACACTCTCTCATGGGGACGCTCAGTTTCTTTACACCGGCAGTTTTCTATGCCGTATCGATTTGTTCCCAAATAGGGGTAAAGGCGTGCAATGTCATTAAAGTGAAACGATGTACAACTATTCGACTCCTAGCCCAGTGTGGTTTTTTATGACATGTCGTAGCACCGTCGTAACGCTTGTTGTGGCATTTGAATGGGGAAAACCGTGCTTTTTAGGGATGTGGATACAAGGGTTCAAAAGGTAACGGGGTCACTAAAGTCCACCCTCTGTATACAACCCTGTGATCTTCGACGTGTGGTCTCTAACCCAGCGTGATACTACGATTGGTGATTTAAATACAAGAATCTACGATAAAAAATATACAGTATTGCATTTTTTCAGAGTCGCCATGAACCCACACTAGTGGAGGGCATGTTGACTTGACATGGATGACAAGTTTTAATCTCAAGAACAATCAGCTGAAAGAATACGTAACATAAAGGCATGGGGGATCTGAAAGGTAAATTTAAAGAAGTCCCAACTTTGAGAAACTACCAATATTTTAAAAGTACGCACAAGAAACCATACATATGAACTGAGATAAGTATACCTCCAGAAGATACGGAAGCAAAGCTTTGATCCTTTGTTAACAGCTTCGAGCGTATTAAACCGGGTCTGTTTCGGTTTGAAATGACTTGGCCGCATGGGCGCGCTGTGAGCGCCTTAAGTTTTCTATGAGTTTTGTGTATCCTTGTAATCGGGCCATTTTACCAAATTTTTGTGCTCAATTCATGACCTCACAAGAATATTTCGTTTCTTAAGAATCAGTTCACATTACACTTTATGGGTTTGACTATGTCAACAATAGCTCATTTTCATAAGCCATAATCAAAATTTAAAAAAGTTCCCCGATTTAGTTCCGTTCTGTTCACAAAATCTGGTTTCCGACATAAAACTTGTCCAAGTTTGTTTTCATTCTCATGAAACGGCAATTAGAATTCACATTTCATTATCTCAGGATATTTTGAAGATATCCAAGTAATGCCATCAATACATCGACATTTGAGCAAATTCTACAAATAGTCGACAACTGCGTGTACAAAATTGGGTCATTTTCCAGAAGTCATTTCATGGCCATATGCGAACATCCCGAGTACAAACGTGTTCAAGACCGTAAGAGAATAAACAACCATTTGTGAGCACCATTTATTATTTCAAAATAGCCCTAAACTCAAACTCTTGAGGTTATAACATTGAATGTATTGAATAACGCGTAAATAAGGAAATGTGACACCTCAAAACAGGAGTCACAATTACTTCACACGAGTGAATTCCACTCTTTAAAGAGGTAAATGAAGGACAACACATTTTAGAGTGGGGTTCACTCTCACTCTTTTTGGAGTGAAAGTTCAGTGGATTTCTCTCTTTTTGGAGTGGATTAAACCAACACAGCACCTATTTTCCTTCATTCTACTTCTGTATAATACCACAATTTTATAGTTTCGGCTAGTTGGACATGGAACTAGTATTCAAAACTGTAATCGAGCTCTGACCTCAATCAAAATTGTTGTAAATCTGGATGAATCAGAAAGAACAGACATTTCAAAGGATTTCCCAAAAAACGGTATAATCAGGATCATCATTGTTTAACCCAACTATTTTTGGCCTGTGATACAAACACCAGAGGTTCAACCAGACAAAGACCACCATCACTGTAATCATTACAGAAGATTTGCTGCTTAGTTCTATCATTCCCCCACTCCAAATAAATTTGCTAGAAAGACTATTTAATTTTTTTAAAAAGAGACCTTGGGGATCTTGATCCCACAAAACAGAAAAGAATAAAGCAGCTGAGGGAGTAACAAAGATTTGATAACAGTAACTTTCCCCCAAAGTGGAAAGACTGTCTCGAACGCCAGCCATTTAAGGGTCTTTCAATTTGATGAAGTTTTGGGATGAAATTCAATCGTAGAGAGCTTTTGTTTTCAAAGAAAAGGTATCCCAAGCTTTTAAAATATAAGTTGTCCACTTCAGGCCTGAATTTTTGAATGGATGGAACATGCTGCCCTTTAAACCGTCCAATTGATTGCCTCCGATTTTGACAATTAACTTTAGCAAAAAAACCCGAAAAAATGCAAATTTATCAATTATATTGAAAAGACACTGGAAATGACTCCACATCGCCCTGTAAAAAACAAGTAGTATCATCAGCAAGTAAACCAATTTCTTTCAGAGTCAGAGCATGGGGCAACCGGAAAATCCACGAGACATATTAATCGGACTGCTAATAAAACATTATTAATGACATAGCTCTTCCTAGAATTATAGACGGTTTTTTCCACCCCCGAATACAATTTTGTCCCCAAATTGCAACGATTTAAGCTCAAAAAGAAAATCGTCTCAAACTAATCGAATGCTTTTTCCAATAATCCAATAAAATAATTGAGCCAGGGATATCCTTTTGCTTCTGAAAAATCAATTAATCAATGATTGTTACGAAGTACACCGATCTTCCGACCATTCAAAACCCATTTTGATCTTCAATGATAGATCATTGAGGTAAAGTTTCAGGCGATGTGCCATAAGTTTTTTTTGCAATAAGTTTACAACGGTATCAACAAAGAGATAGGCTATAATTCTTAAAAACAAGAATCTCTTTATATCGTTTTTGGAAGTAGGTGATGACTCCGTTCTCTGAGAAGCGATAAGACACCTTATCAAAAGAAAAATTTAAAAGACTCGACGAAATAATCAGCAATATCTGGAAAAAGACAATGTCAACTCGGCAGGAGTCCATCAAGAACAGGGGATTGTTGAGGCTCCCTGACTTTAACGGTCACGAAAGTTCAGCCTTTGAAATTGATCTATTAAGAATACCTTGATTTTCTGCTGAAAGTTGAGGAATATCAAGTTGATCAAGAAAAGAAAGAGCTGCCTGACGAGATTCAGGAGTAAATAGAACGTGTCGAGTAAAGACTATCATAAAAATTACGAAGTTCCTTTAAAATCAGATCTGGAGCTGTTTGAAGACCACCATCAGTCCTAAGATTACGAACAATCTTCTTTTCACCAGAGAAACCGTTTTTCCCAGATTATCAAAGTATCTGACACTTTTCCTCGCCCACCTCAACCCACCTAAGCTTGATCTAACTAAACCCGCTGTTTCCGACAATAATGGTATTCACTCAGTTTCTTAACTACTAAGTTGGTTAACCAAGTCGCCGAACTGAAATGTCATCATTATCGTAATCATATTCGGATATGTCACGCTTAACATCATTTATCTTCTGGTGAGAAGATTTAGCAATGGTTTCTTCTTGGTTCTTCCTGCTAGAATATTGAATGCAATGTACCTATTAATAAAACATTTCAGACCTGTCCCAATAATGTTAGTAATTTGCCTGGATTGACTTTGAATATCTTTGAACTCGATGATTTTGGAGTTAATGAAAATGCGATCAAATCGGAATCATGCCTCAAAAAATGACAGTTCAGTTCCAATAACCCTTTCCTCTCTCAGGGATGTTCAGTAGTATTTTGGCTGTAACAATATAATGATCTGAACTTATACCAGTATATATTGGTGTGGTTCAGATTATTTAACCAAGTCCACTTGAACGACAAAATGTGAGTCTACTCTCGAAAGCAGCAGGGGGATGTTTTTTGATGTCTTGTCTAAGTTTTTGTCATTTGAGGCTCAGACCGGCCAAACCATCAATTAAATTAAATTCAATCATTATGAAGTAAATATGTTTTCGAATTGAATATAGAACTGGTGGCTAACGAACCTTGCATAATCATAGACCAAGAGCATGTTTAAATCACCGGCAATAACTAAATGCAAGTGAAACCACAATTATCCAATTTTTGAAAAAGAATCAAGAACAAAGTTAGGATCACATCCTTATATTGGGGCCATAAATATTAACTAAAATTAATGAAGACCATTACACAACATATTCTAAAATAAGTATCTAACATCGGAGCACTACTAAGAGCATTAAATTGGTGGCGAAACAGGACTGAAGATTTTATTTTATCAAAATCCCAACACCCTTACTATTAAAGAAAAACTCTACACCATGATGACACCCCACTGCGAGACGCCACCCCTTTTTCATATTCAAGAATAAGTGTTTCCCGTAGAAAACAATGGTCATTTCGTTTGTGAAAATAACTAAAGATCTTTTTACGCTTAAAATTTCTGAAGACGCACGGCAATTATGACTAATTTTAAAACGCCATATTGGGAATTAATAATAAGCAATTTTTTGACACGACATAAAGAGAGTAATCACACTCACCACTTGCATGCAAACACGACAAACACTCAACAACACAAACAAAAACAGATATACAAACACAAACAGAAAAACCACAAAATCATTTGCAGGTAACGAACCAATCAGTGGTTAAAACCTCAAGGTAAAGTACAGTTCTAACCATTGGTCCCGACGATTTGCTAAATGATTGGGCAAATTTTACGCGCGCTCCTCTTTGTTTTCAGCATGCGCGTCGCTCTTTAGGTTGTACGCGAGCGTTCATTTTAATCTCTGCATGATTGCCCATGTTTTGTGATATCGATAGTGAAAATTAGGTCTTGTTGAAAATATTGTTTATTTTTATTTGCTCTTCAGTCTAACTTCATTCAAACATGACTGAGTTTAACAGTTTTGGTTACACCCCATGAATTATTAGGCCTTTGCCCTGCGGGAGCCGGGGTGACATACTGTGGGCGGTTGCGGCCTGGACGAGACATGCATTTCTTTTATCTTTCGTATTTCCAGTTTTCTGGGCTGAGCTGATGTGCTTGTCTGGTTTTGGCCGTGGGTGCCCTCTTGTGTTGTCGTGGCTCCTTCGGGGTCTGGCCATGCCAATCATGGAAGTTGCCATTTAACAGGTTTTTCAAATTTGATATGCAAGGTTTTGCGACCAGGTTTTTTCCGATCGAAAAACCATGTTTTTCAAATTGATATGCAAGGTTTTGCGATCTTTTTTTTTTTTTGCGATCGAAAAAACAGGTTTCTCGACTGATAAACTAGGTTTATCAAGAACCTAGCTTTTCGAATCGAAAAACCTGGTTTTTCAAATTGAAAAAACAGGTTTTTCAAAAACCTTGCGTATCAAATTTGAAAAACTAGGTTTATCAAAAACCTAGCTTTTCGAATCGATAAACCTGGTTTTTTTTCGATTTGAAAAAACAGTTTTATTAAATTTGATAAACTAGGTTTTTGAAACACCTAGTTTCGACCAAAAAACAGGTTTCTCGACCGATAAACTAGGTTTATCAAAAACATAGCTTTTCGAATCGAAAATCCTGGTTTTTCGATTTGAAAAACCAGGTTTATTAAATTTGATAAGCTAGGTTTTCTCGACCTAAAAACATAGCTTTTCGAATCGAAAAACCTGGTTTTTCAAATCCGATAAGTAAAGTTTTGAAAAACCCGGTTTTTCGATCGAAAAACCAGGTTTATCGACAGATAAACTAGGTTTATCAAAAACCTAGCTTTTCGAATCGATAAACCTGGTTTTTCGAATTGAAAAACCAGGTTTATCAAATTCGATAAGCAAGGTTTTCGAAAAACCTGATTTTTCGATCGAAAACCCAGGTTTATCGACCGAATTTGGTTTATCAAAAAACGTTGCTTTTCAGATTGAAAAACTTCTTCGAGGTTTTTCAGCGAAAAACCAGGTCTTTCTCTTTTATTGTGCAAAATACTTGCCATACACGCCCCTAAAACTTTTAATGAACTGACAGGAATAAAAAAAAACCTACTATGATTAATATGGATCTTTTATAGCTCATGCCTCAAAAAATCGTGGTTTTACTATCCATTAATGAATGGGCGGTAAAGGATGAAAGATTCTGAAACATTATAATGCTCGTTTACTCGTACAGATGAGAGAGAGAGGACCCCTCCCCCCCAAAAAAATGACATTTTATTTACAGAGTATTAGGAAAACACACAATGTTTATAAATCCACACAAACTAATAGTATTCAGAAACATTATGTACTTACATGAAGAGTGAAATGAGAAATATGGGGCTAATGATGTAAAACTGCATGTCATTGGCCAAATACCAACTCCAAACCATACACTGTATTAAAAAAAAAAAAAAGCTTGGTATCAAAATAATCCTTCGTCGCTTTACATAACATATGATCTATCTCACAAAATAGTGTTTCGAGAAAATTCGCAATTGAAACAGTCTTCTCTTCGTATACAGCTCGAACACATACCGATTGGCGTCATTTACTACCAAGGCAAAAGAGGAAATATCAGCAGAAAACACTACAGAGTTTTTAATTCAGTGAAAACTAAATGCTGTATCTAGCCACACGTTTAATATGGACTGTAAACTTATGATCAGTATGTGACGAATATTTTTGTTTTCCAAACGATGTCTGAGATAGAAAACAGATAGACCAGTATGTGACGCATTCATCACTGTATTATAAAAAAGGCGCAAAATTGTCGTATCAGTGTGTCACATAGTGATATATGTCAGATAGCGTATATAGATCGGTATGTGATGAAGATATATGTATCTTATCGATTTCGATTCTAGATTAGAACACAGGCTCGGTATTGAAACGTATTCATCGTCGTGTTAAAGTACGCAAGTACGTTCTTTAGGCATCACATAGAGATCTTGTTCAGATAGTGATGTATTGTGAACAATAAATTTGAATTAAATGCAGATAGATCAAATTGGCTAATTAATATTATCATTAATAGGTAGAGTCCAAGTCTTAAACTCTGTAATTATGAAGAGGTCAACGTCACATTATAAACACCGAAATTTTTCTCAAAACATTCAAAAATATGAGATAGAACAGTAAGTGATGCAGCCGACGGCTTAATGCTCTTTTCCAACTAATTTTACAAGAAATGTGTGAGATATTTGTTTTTAATCTGAAGGTACTTTGTTAAGGAAATACAAAATGCAGGAAGAAATGTAGAAATTGGTAACAAAATTTGGTGCTTACATATTTTTAAGTGTTGTGGATGGGATTCGAACCAGGAACCTGTTTGAACCTCGGATCGGATGCTAGCAGAGTGTAGGCAAAAGATCACCACAGGGTCAATTTTTTTTAATGATCACATCATGCAGAAAAGTGCCAGCAAATTTTTACCATAAGGATTCCAAAAAGATATAGTTTTAAAGGTATAGTACTATCTAAAAACCCAAAGTTTGGGATGTATATGCTAAAAGCAGCAAAAATTCAATTAAAAAAGGTCAAATTGGAAAGTTGCTCATAGATTCAATTAGGAATAGTTTTGAATGTCAAAAAGGCGGACTCAGAGAGCACTCAAAATATGTTTTGGGTGTATGAATAAAAATAGTTCAAATAGAAACTAAGATATTCACCTAAACTGCACAATTCCAAAGTTTGAGCATGAATTGAATTTTTCGTTTGGATGTAGTAAACATTGTGTATCCGTACAATGCGCCATGGATAACTGTATATAACAAAAAATTCGGATCCGGAAATTCGTTACAAAGTTGTTCTTTTCTATATGAAGGACTTGGATTTGAGCTAAGCAATTTCACACGGTGATTAGTATGTGGACAACCATTGCAAAAATGCAAAAAAAAGGCGATAAGAGCAATTTTATGGTGTACCATTCTTTGTGGGTCCGGATGTAAAACGATTACCTAAAATCATTTTAGGACACAATCGAGCATTCTTGCACCGAGAGAAAAACTCGGAGGGGGAGTTACAACAACCACCGTTTAGATGAGGGCTAATAATGTTGAAATTCCTTTTAAAAAATACATAAGAACAAAGTTTTAAGCTTAATCCCATGAGGTCTACCAGCCGATTTTATTGGTTATAGGTTGGATTATGTGATGTATTTAGCCAATTACAGACATTGTAAGAAAATTTTGGTGGCGATTTCCACCGGTATATAGAAGGCCTGTTTTGATTGGTTACTCAGCGGTATTATCATGCTTCATCTTGTAATGAGTCAATCAGAGATACTATAAGAAATTGGTAGACCTCAGGGGGTTAATCTTACTAGAGCTGGTGAAATTAACATTAAAAATACAGTACTTTACTGTATTTCCAAATTACCGTCAAGTACTGTCATTGTTTAGCCTTTTTACAGTATTTTACTGTAGAATTTCACTACAATTTTATACAGTGTGGACCTCTCTTGGCAAATCTCACTCTCTTGAGCCACATTGCCCACCACCTACCCACCTTCAGTAAGACTATAATGCTTCATGGTCAATCTCATAGCATTCTTTGGTCAGAAACAAAAATCTTCAATATTCAATAAATCCTCTGATCCTCTGAGCTGCACCAAATCTTCAAGTATTATTTTATGAAATTGAAGCTGCTTATCACGAACAAACTTTTATCGGACACTCAAAAATATTTATAAAGGAGTCTAGGTTTGCCGCCGGGCACCGCTCCTCCATTGCGATACACACGCCAAAGAACCATCAAACCACCAACAAAGCGAGGCACGACGTGCTAATTACGACGTCACACCATGCATAATGTTTGTCGTGTGATCTATTCCAACCAATTACTGCACGGGGTTGTGCATGTACAATCAGGGTAAACCCGGAAAGAACAATGCGCTGTGACACGAGGTTCCGATAGCTCGTGTGAAGTGAATGATAAATAGGGAATATCGGAACTAGCAAAACGGTATAATGGAACGATGTCATGGATGGGAAATGTTTTGGATAAGTGTGGTTTTGCCTTGTGCATATTAAGACCGTCAATAGCACTAAAGACGATGTCGGAATTAAACCACTGACATTTTCGCTAATATGGACTTTGATCTATTGCAACACAAAGTGTCTACGAAATTATTATGAGCAAAATAAGAATGAAATGTAATTTGAGAATTTGGCCGAGGGCCAAGCTTTCTGTGCTTTGGTATAGCGCTATACAATTGACCCAACCAAGGTTAATTATATTAAGCAGTTGCACGCTTTTTAATATGATCTAACAATAATGATAATAATAATACTCAAGGTTTATTTAATCTCAAACCGTGGCCTGTAGGCCAAATTGCTATAGACTTAACAATTTATAATTACTAGACAGAAACAATGCAACTTGGAGGCAGCAGCTTAAAGGTGCTTGTTCCGATATATATGTATTGTGTTCTCTACTTGATATGAGAGCCTGGCACTTGCACATACACCGTACCGTGGGAAACAATCTTGCGGTTTTGATGGTAGACGCAATAATGCATATTGCAAAGCCCTATTCAATACTGTGCTAATATTGATGGTTAACCACTAAAACGGCGGTTTTTTGTTTATATCTTGGGAATGAAATGGATTTGAGGGCTCAAATTTCAGGACGACAATGAGAAAAATACGGCCTTTCATCTGATATCAAAATCAATACTACTTCCGGGTAAATCAGGAGGTCCCAAAGACGATTGGAATACGCACCTTTAACAGCGCCATATTGCAACATTCAAACACACTATACGAAACACACACCGAATGGGAAGTGCAAGCTTTCATGGTTCCTTTGCCCATTTCATCAAATGAACCATGGAGAGAGTGGTATTCAGATTTTAATTATGTTATACAAATTAAATCCCAAATCGAGTTCCCGAATTAAATCCCACTGAGATTAGAACCGAGGACCCTTTGCTCCAGAGGTAAGCTTGCTAACCGCTAGACCACGCCACAACAATGTTGTAAAGAAGTTCGTTTGTGTATTAAAATATGGTAGTGCCTATAGGAATATTATTACATTTTATTCTTACCGTGTCAGCATAACTTTTGGGCCAAAAATTGTTTATGTACAACAAATTTGTCCACCAGTACTTTGAACAAGACGATCTGGATACATTAAATCCCCAGAAAGGTCCTTGGCCAAAATATGGTACCAAATACACGTAGACTAATAGTGTGAACATGTAGACAGGAGTCAACCTGAAAAAAATGTTAAGAGAAATAACATAGGAATTGATTGTAGTTGATAGGTTACTCAAGATCAACATAACTCCAATTAATAGAGTGCATGAAAGTGGCACAAAATCGATTTTGGTGTTTCGCACTAAATTGATTATATCTCTGAATTGACAAAAGCAAATAAGATGAAACAAACACTGTTGGAAAGCCCAGTCTGTGTTCTTTCAGATTATGCCAAGTTTGAATGAAACTTCATATTTAACCATTTTTTCTGATTGTACTACTTTTTAGACAGGCTGTACCACAGATAGAAGGGAACACTCAAAGTGGGAAATGTTGATTTAAATTTACCATGATGTGGATAAATGTTTTTATAAGGTTGAACACATGACGGCCTACTTGATGATTGCAATACGTGAATGTATGTGAGCGCCCCATACTAAAAAATAATGTATTTCCGTAGGATAAATTAACAACTTACCTCCAAAATCGATGAAAATAGAACCAAAACCATGAAATCTTTCCACCTGTTTTAGCCATCCTTGACAATGTTAGAAATCCCAATAGAAAACCACTGTAACAAACAAATATTTAAAACTATTTAAGAATATCTTGTTTTCTCATTGATATTGTAGATGATGGTTGTAACTCATTCAACTTGGTTTGATATTATTTAAAATTAATGTAACCTTGCTTCTAGAAGGTCTAGGATATAAGGCCTTGCGAAGAGACGTGTCTGTTTTTTGTGTATATTTTACCATTCCTCACGTGCTTGCACCTGCTACTGTTTTGTTTGATTTTTGTTTTGTTGTTTGTTTTTGTTAAAGCATTCCATACTTCTGCCAATTTTTTATAGTACTCTCATATTTGTGATTAAACATGTTTAATTTCTGTTTGTATCTTTTGAGAAACTTGTTTACAACATACAAGAGAAAATTGAATTTCCTTGTGTAATATTAAGAAATTCAATGTGTTAACATGCTTAAAAAATGCCTAGAGAGAGCTGCTAAATATAGCTGGGGATTTTCCAAGTATAGTGGAAAAAGCTTTACAATAGTATGATGTCATGGGTGTACTTTCCTATTGGAAATGTTAGCTCCTGGATATTGTTTACTAAATTGATACCCGTGGATAGCCTCAGACTCGTCAGATTTTCGTCAGCCTCAGATTTTGTTCTTGTTGTTGTTGTTGTTGTTTTAGGAGTGAAATACTATATCAAACTTGGCCAGTAGTTGAATTGCCAGTAAAAGTGGACATTTGCGACAGACTGATGGTGGTAACACTTGGATTATTGTACTGCGGAAAATTAGTATCGTCGAGGGACCACCCCCGTCGTCTTGAACTGCTGGACAACTTTTATTTTTCAAATGGTCATTGTCTTTATCACATGACTTATGAGCTACCTCCCCCTATTAAAAAAATGTATAACCCCACACCACACCCTATGATTATCTCCATGCTTTGGGATGTAATATATAAATATCCAGAAAACACATATATCAAAATAAAAATAAGTTTCTTTATGTTATTTATTTTGAAAATCAGTGATAAATACGGAGAAAATAAAAAGGTTTGGGCTGTTGCCATGACAACGAGATATGCATGAATTAATGAGGTCTATTTTGGTTGGTTTTAGCCTAAGGCCTATCATTGTTGAAAGTATAAAGAAAATATATTTTTGACCGTCGCCAACTTTTACAGACAACTGCTCAACCTCTAACAGATCCTTATTTCACCCCTGGGAAGAGAACGGTAAGCGAGGCAACGTGCCTTGACAAGGGAACAAGACATTGACCTCAGTAGGATTTGACCCTTCAGATCATACGTCCGTCGTTCTATCACATGCCACACCTACCCAGCGATCTGTTCAAAGCTTACTTTATACCTTAGTTATTTTTTGCTCAATAAACGTTAAGAATTTTTTCCACTATTTCCTACCTATGCAACATTTAAGGGACGGCTTCGCCATTCACACGCGCGGTTGACAGGTGGTTCATGGTGGTAGAAGTGTACGGCGGTCCGGAAAGTGTGTAGTCTGTGTCACAGACTGCGAAAGATATTATCTAAATTAATACTGCGCGAGAGATTAACGTTATCAGTCCGTCATAGCGAATGCATGCAATTGAAACTAAATCTCAAATATCTCCGGAAAACGAAGGGGTTCTATGGAGATTTTTGCATCAGAGGGTCCGATACTATGTTTTGTTTTAAATATGTATCGTAATTGGGTCTGAACCTATAGAAACTAGCGAGAAAATTGAACGTTTTTGTCGGGTACTTCGGTGCTCGCAAGCACGGAAAAGTTAACACGCAATCGCTACGGGCCGCATCCCTTTTTCCCACAATGCCTTTCGGTATTATTCCAGTCTTGAGAATTTTCAAACGCTGGTTTCAATTTACGCCAACTTTTTTTTTTCAATTTTAGAAACAGGATATACGTACTTACCGGACCGCCGTAGTAGAAGTGTAGTTCATTGTTTAAAACAAAAGAAAGCTGTTCCAACAAGAACCGCTTTGAACCAGCTAGCAATCGGTAGACGAGATTTGAAGCCGACCCTAATTACCTTAGAAAGAAGAAGGAGTCGACTGATATGGTAGCATTGACAATAGCCTGGAATCCAAACCTTTGTGCATATTGATTCATAACCAATGGATTATCTGTAAAGAGCAAAATAACACAAAAGACAAGCAATAAGAGAGCTTAGTATGCAGCTGGTGTGTAAGGGTATTAATGTGACCCATCACAGGTAAATGAGGCTTCAATGTTTACAAACACAAGTTAGCACCTGGTCTACTGACATGTTAGTGGTGCGAAGAATACGCCCATACAGCTAGCTACACATTCAATAGCCTTATCATACTGATTGGGGAGAATTTTGAAAGCACAAGCCCTGCAGCTGCGTACGCATATTGTCGGCGAGTAGTGTTTTGTTCGTTGCCCGACGATGATGTCACATGTCATCTCATCTATAGGGAAAGGCAATCAGAGGGGTTACAAATGATTTTTGTTCATTAAAATATAGTTGGCACAAAAAGTATCCCGGTGTCATAAACTACAATGTCCATGTGACTGAGTGTCCTACCACCCATCTGTCTATTGTATTCTCCATTGAGTGCCGTATGCATCGTGTGTCTCAGCACTGTACCCAAATGGCCTCGTCTACAAGGACACGGTTTATTCCGTACATGTTGCTATGGTGGCTAGGACACTCTTTCATGGGGGACACTCAATTTACACCGGCATGTTTTTCGATCAGTATTGTGCCAAAGTCCGATAACTTTGAAAGTTTACAAAATATGCATTTTGTTGCTTAGGTCGCTTGTAAAAAAACGTACAAAAGTGGTTGAGATAGAACGCTGGAAAGACGCAAAACCTCGAAACCAAAAGTTGCACTTATTAGAGTTTTCAATGGACATTGCAGTGTACTGCGACATTAACACGTGGACCATAATCAATATTGCAAGTAGGCTTACTCGCTCATTCAGTCGGAAAACCTCTTTGTATGAAATCAATATACACGGATTCATGTGTCGTACCATACTACCAATCTTACCTAGAGTACCATTCTTAGTTGAAAAGAGATACGAATGATATAGAATGATCCAGAACATGCTGATGACCCGTATGCCATTGATACAAGTAATGTTGCGGTCACTCTGCTTGGAGTCCAATAGCTTGGTCAGGTTACTGGTCAACGAAAAACACTGCAGAATTCTAAGTACTACATTGATAAACAATTTAGTAAAAAACAGGGTTAGGATTAGGGTTACGTTTTGTTAATACTTGGTATAGCTACAATCTCAGTCAAATGGGTTGGAACACATTCTTGCTGTATTTCTGAAACTAGAATAAGTATAAAATTAAGGCGATCATTCTTGTAGAGCTTGCAACCTTTACTATCTATGCAAACCTCTCAATGTTGGGTTCTTTCTAGAGAAGGGACAACAAATTCCAGAATTAAACACTGGTCACATGGTAGGGGGAATTTTGAACAAGACATATCAAAGTGTTGCGCCTCTTTCGACTGAGATTATGTAGCTGTATCTAATAGTGAATGTTACTCCGTGGAATGACATACATGGTCTACCATGTACCAGCAGTTCGAAGGATCCCTTTCGAACACCCATTATAGTAGATTCAACTCATCGTTTCACCAGAGGGAAAGTTTTGGACAGCGTCGAATAGTTGGAAGAGGAGGCAGAAAAAGAACATTTGTGGCCCGATTCACCTCTTTCATGAACAAACTAAGACAATCTTGCCTTTCATGTTGACATCAATTTTACATAGAGAGTGCAAAGACTTTTGTGTTTCTTCGTATCCACGACACGGGCGCTCAAAAGTCAGTAACATCCAACTCACCTGTTACATTGAATACTACAGACTGTCCCAATAAAAACTATACAATCAAACTAAAAATTATAAAAAAATATAAACTGTGCATTTTTGCCAGATATTTTGACTTTATTTGTTAGCTAAGATCCTAAGCTAAATCCTCGCTTTTATTCCATCCAATTTGATGGATCCTAAGCGGAGATATTGTCAGTTGAATACAAATGATAAAATACCACTTGGGCCAGTTTTACCTGAAGGTTCAAGAAACTTAAGGTATAAGGCGTGTAGCATCATTGTGGGATTAAACCCTTTTCAAACAAAAGAATATTGTACAGATCAGAGTGAATGTATTATCATGCATTGAAATAGTCAATATATTATTTTTCAGTGAAGGCACCAGAAATTATTATGTTGTGGGTGAAATGAGGGACTCACTCTCAGGGGGACAATAATCATGAAATTCATGGAAATTTAGGGAATTTGATTGCTGAAACTAATGTAACAGTCTACAAGTCTGTTGATCTGTTGAGGGACAAATGTGTGGACAGCGCTCTAATATGGAGGGATAATTTACCCTTCCCCTATTCCCCACTGCCTCCAAGATGCCATGGGAGGAATATAATGAAGAAAGCAGTGTTCAACAAAGAGCAATAAAGGAAAGGATGGTTGTGTTCAAAGGTCTCAGTTTACTTTCAACAAGGGTGTTTTTAAGGTTCTACCTACTGCTGAAACCTGGAGTAAAGCTGAGACAACAAGACTGTTTGGAATTGAATTTCCCAATGCTACATGTATTTATTAGCAATTGCGACATTATAAAGTTATAAATTATGTTATATCACACGAAGCAGCACTTTATACCTACTTTTTATGCTAATTTTCAATAAAGAATGTCTTGAAGGTGATTTTCAATGGCAACTTTGTTGATATCAGGATAGCCGAAACTAGCCCAACAGGTTTTTCAACTGTCTCAGATAATTAGCCATAACTCCTGAACCAGAACCCCAAATTACACCAACTAAAAATCTCATGAAAGCTGGAACACTCCTTAAAAGAATCAGTAAAACTCCAGTTGAGATGAACTTAATTTTTTGGCCAAAGAAATTGATCTTTGATTGTTTTTTTTTTTTTTGGACAGTCCGTACTGAAGCAAATACGATTAGTCAGAATGTTTTGCGCTTACGTTGTCTTGAATGCTTTCATTAAGCATATAATTGACTCTTCTCTGCTATCGGACTACATGTTTCAATAGATTTAGAGTGGAATTTTAATTTCCACCCACTGCACATGCTCCTCATTCAATGCCCATTACCTTCGCAAAAGTACTAGAGGTGACACGATGGGTTGAATCTACTATAGTTGGATGGCCCACTCTAAATTCTTCGGAAATTATTTCTCCAATGGCTTTCAGAATAGCACGTTACTGGCCTCGTGAATTGTGATTATGCCTGTGCCAAATCCATCGATATCTTTGGAAGCAGCATCATAAGACTTGCTTTTTATTCAATAGTCTCAATTGGGCTCTATATCACCTTTTTGACCCTTTATCCCTGCCCTAGTAGAAAACACAGTTGGAACCATATTTTTTGTGTGTGTTGGAACCAATAAATAGTTTAAATGTGTTGTCCTGTAGATTGCCAGTATTTTAATTTTTGTTAGAGTTAAGTTAAGGGTTTACCAGTTAGGGTTTAAGTGTGTTGTACTGGAAATTGGCCAAATTCCAACTGATTTGGAATTATCCACCAACCAGTTGAAACCAGTTGGAAAACAGTAATATGATTCAATTATGTTATAACAAAAGTTTGCAAAATTCCAACTGGTTTTAATTGTAATTCGAACTAGTTTTCAACTAACCAGTTCGACTATGTTATACTGTAAATTTCCAACTGGTTCAACTGTGTTATACCTTAAATTGGCCAACTTTCGATTGGCGAAATTTAAACTGGTTTCAACAGCTTCAACTGTTATCAGTATAAATTGGTCAAACCGTTGTGAAAGTAATCATAGTCCGGCAGGTATCATAGTCCGCGCTCCATAGACGACAACGGAATAAAGCGTGAAACTAATGTTGCGTGAAGAGTCAACTGAATCGATTGTTTTATTGGTCACCATTGTTCCCGGACTGTGAGCCCGGAGGACTATATCTCCTGCCACACTGTAACTAATTTCAACTGTAACTACTTTTGTATTTTAAACCTATAACATGTATTAGTAACAACCACATTTTAACGAGAGTTTTTTTCAAAAGTGTCCAACTGCATGATTTCAACCATGTTATGCCATAAATTGGCCAAACTTTAATTGGTTTCAATTGCAACTAGCTTCGACCCGTAACCAGCTTAAATGTATAATACCGAGTACTGGATGAAGTGTTCGTAACAAGACCACCAATTATTGTGCAAGAGCTCAGCAACCCTTTAAATGTGTCAGTCTGTGCTATAAAATAGATTAAGCATTGTATGAACTTTATGGAAGATGCAACAGGGATACCAGCTAAAACACCAATCATACATGACGTGTGCTGCTACTTTCACACAAATTTACTCTTGTTCTATAGAAGATATGGCTTAGTAATAAAAGGCAATTCCTTGCATTTGTTTGAGGGCGGTATGTATGACTTTACTCCTTCATATCCAGCTGCTCTCCTATCCTTTGTATGCAGTAGAGGTTCATTCTCACTATCTTCATCTTGTTCACCAGCCACATGGAGGGTCAAAATTGGAGAAGAGAAACTCTGGCACGTGACCTTTGAAGTAGTTTCAATAATACTACTTACTATGGCCAGAAGAATGATGCCGCTACAAAATAATCTATGTACAAAGTCAGAAAGATAAGAGAGAGAGAGAGAACCGTTGAATTATTGAATAAGATGCAACAACCACTCACCATTTCTGCTGGTCCCAAAATGGACAGCCTTGTATCGTACAATTGTTGTATACTGTATAATTATGTTGGCCTATTCTCAACTTTCAAAAGTCATTAGTTAACTTTTTTTTACATATTGGTGGAAAAAAAGCCAAAACAATATAGTTGCTTTACGGCACGCGTGAAAATTGTTGTTTCGTCCTTGATTTCGCGGACTCGCGGACTAGGTATGTTAGTACTTATCTTTGTATTAATAAAAAGAAAACTCTAGATATCTACCAGATTTTAAGTTGTAAGCATTGTATGGATTATAAAGAAATATCGAGGCTTGGTATTAAAGGCGAAGGTTATTTTGTGACTATAGACCGTATTCATTATGACGTCAGCCACCAGACATGTTGGTGGACAAGATGCATACATTCCAGGACTACAATACATTCAGCTGTCAATCGATCCATGTTTAGCGATTGCACAGGGATCATTGACAGGTGAATGTATTGTAGTACTGGAATGCGCCAATCTTGTCCACCAACATGGCTGGCTATTGAATACGGTCTATAGGTAACATTTACAATTTTCTTGTACTTACACTGTAAGAATGAAGCCGGCATCGTATGGTCTAGGAGGATCTTTTGCACAGGTGGCTTCACTACCAGTAATCTTGTTCACGCGGAAATATTGGCTTATATTCACATATTCTGAAAATACAGATAAATATTTGACTAACAGTGCCTACGTATATGGTTCAGTGAATCTCTTGCACTCTGTCTTAGTCTCTTATCTATTAAAGGTCCCAGGAAATGCAAATAGAATTGATGTGGTTTGTGTCAAGTCTACAAGGAGGGACGAGAAAGCATTAAATATTTGGGTTGGTGATGACATCATTAGTGAAACTATTGATTTTTCAGAGAGTAATAGAAAATTCCAGGTGACTGGTGTGAATCTATTCATGGAACTGACTGAAAATCAATAGTTTCACTAATGATGTCACTGGTAGTGTATTCTTTTTTGTGGCCCTGTTTTTTGGAATGGAATGCCCCGTAAAGATTTGGATTAGGTTTATCATCTCATTTCCTGGGACCTTTAAACCCACTATCAGCGATTTCTTCAAAATGTAAACAAATCGCACCCCTTATTTTTCATCAAAGTACATTTTTTGCACTGGTGTATTGGAAATTGCTGTAGTAGAGACCCCTGTAAGTGGTTAGGTTTGATACGCCGTATTTGTTAATAAATTATTTTTATGCATTGTTCAATAATAAAAGTCGGGATCCGACTTTAATTATTAAACACGCCAGTCATAAATGGCATTTTCAAGACCACTTTATAATGCTTTAGTGTCTATTTTTCACAAAGAACAGTAATATAAGGGGTTTATATTACCTATGACTATTAATTTAGAGATAAAATAAAATTGGCATTTTGAATTTGGAAAGAAATGACTGATAGTGGCTTTAAAGCGACACTGGCACATTTAGAAAAAAGGCCCTTCAAGACTTTTCAAAATTAATATTTTGCATGGTTGTAAAAATGTTAAATATATTATAATTTTGGGACACCCTGTACACAAAAATTCAAGCAAGTTGACTTTACCTGTAATCAGATCAATTGCATTGGGTATTTCTGTATCAGTACATTCCTCTGGTACACACACTCCCCATGATACTGTCTTTACTACCTGAAATTATGAAGACATTTTAACAATATAAACAATATTTTGGCCCCAGGGATTATTTTTAGAGAAATCGAGTTGTATAACTGGTATTTGTCCTAGTGACCCGGGGTTCGTCCGCGAAACTCAGTCGTAACTCTACGTGCATACTATGTCATGCCTGAGTGGATCAACTTATCCAAAGCACTGTGTAAATAGTATGAAAAGGTCTATTATGTAGGACATACGCATGAGTTAGTATACACGTAGGGTTACGCATGAGGTTCGCGAACGGACCCCCGGTTATCATCAAAATAAGAAATACTTCAACTGCAGACAGTTATATATATCCGATTGCTCCGCATGAACTGAAATCACTTGATTCCAAATTTTGAGCTAAACTGACATTAGATAACAGCAACTTTCCGGTTTACAGCTCTGCGTAGTTTTTTCCTTGAAATTAAATAGTAATAGAAAAATAATAGATAGGAAAACAATGTAAATAGTAATTTTAATGACAGATTTGCAAGATATCAGTAGTAATGGCAGCCCCTTCTTTTACTGGAAAAAAAATCAATAAAAAATAATAAAAAGGGGACTGTCACTGGAAATGTATATGAAATTATGCGTAATGACCTACTTTTTAATAATATATAAAAAAAAAACTAAAAAAATAAAATGTTGCCGAAAATGTCAGTTACGACTTTGTTGCACTCATATGAATATAAAGGGTATTTTCAAACCAAGGATTGCTTGTCTGGGGTAGAGGTAGCTTTCTTCTGTCACTACAGGAGGCCTGCTAAATAGCATGATTTGATCATGGATCTCTCAGATAACTTTTTGTTTATACTATTTAACTTTGTCCCACCCCACCTCACCACCACCACCACTACCTCTGAAAAGATGCCAGATCCGTTGATTTCCATGAACAGAGTACAGTATTTGAAGCCCTTAATATTCATGCATCCATCAAAGTGTCCAATCCAGGCTAGGTTGTCTTGTAGAAGTCCTGCTGCTGGTTTGCCAGTAACATCAACAACTGTGTATAGCAAATAACAAACAATCATTGTAAGACAAAAGCATTTAAGAAGCAGATCTTTGGCTGAGAGGTTGTATGGGTGAGAGGTTGATGGTAATTTATTTCAAGAGAAATCATTGGGAGAAAAGGGCAACTTTTAAATTAGAAGGGTTGCCAAAGATTTTATTTAAAGGGACATTCAGAGATTTTGCGGGGACGGAAGGGAGCCCTCAATTTTTAAAAGGTGATTTCTTTGCGTGTACATATTGCTGACCGCCAAATTATCAATTGTCCGGATCCTGAGAATTAATGGTACACAGTGGCAAATGGGAAACTGAAATACACAAAAATATCATTAAATTAAAATGGTTGGAATTTTCAACATATATTTTGTATTGTGTCTTCTGTGGAACAATGATATTTAGGTGTCGCCAGTGGCGTACCAAGGCAGTCGATCCAGAGGAGACAAAATTGCCAAGTTGTGCTGCCAAGGGGCAAAATTCGTAAGTCGTCCTGGTAATTTGCTCCAATTAAGTCTGAAATGGACAAAATTCGCGCGTAGCGCGCGAAACATTTCGAATTCACTTTAAATTTGCCCAATTCCCCGAAGTTTGGATGAAAATACATATTTTGGTCCATATCGTCCCAGAGGGGGCAACTTGCACCCCCCCCCCCCCCCTCCTGTCGGTATGCCACTGGGCGTCAATCTCTGGATTGCCCTCTTCCGTTAACACAGCTTCAGATTGATGATCTTTATTGTGCGATAACAAAACCCAAAAAGGTGCAGACTTGGCCAAAAAACATGTTACGCAAACACACGTACATCACTACATGCATAGCTATACATGCATACTCCTACACACGTACATGCACACTTTCTGGTCCAAAAAAAGGGTTTACACTTTTATGTCTGCAAATTTCTCAGAAGTGGGTGAACATATCACAATTTTTTATGATATTTATTAACTGCAATATTTTGTTAGAACCTGGTGAAAACGGCGTTGAAAACAAAGCTCAAATAACAAAATAGCGGCCATGTAGCGAAAAATGGTCAAAAACCACTTTGCACACACGTATGTCTATGGTGCAATCATGATGGTTAATAGTCATCAATACCATTGCGTGAACTGTAGGCCTACTCACTGAACAAACTATTGAACACCTTCCGAGATTGTGTGAAGTGTATACCGTTTAAAAATGATCGAGAGAATATCTCAACAGTGAAACCGAACTTGAAATGTCCATTTACAAAATAATTAAGTTGATTTCAATTGGGGGATTTTAAATTGAAAGAGACTTGCATATTTTTTTCTTGTCAAGACTGATTAGGACTCTGCATGAACATTTTCAATGTTTGCATGGTTTGGGACAAGATCATAAAGAAGAAATATTGCAGCGTTTTATTTTTAAATTTATAAGAGAAACTTGAAATAATTAAGGTGCCTTAATTCTTACCTTTGTGGTTATTATTAAATACGAAGTCCCATGACCGGGTGCGTTGTTCACTTTGTGTATCAATCTTGGATGTAATTCGTGACCGCCAACAGAGTGCCATCGACTTACGTGTGCATGTGCATAGTGGTTTTGATCTTTTTTTCTCTAGATGGCGGCCATTTTGTCATTTCAGCTTTGTTTTCAATGCCGTTTTCACCAGATTCCAACAAAATATTTTAGTAAGTACATATTTGCAAAAAAAAATTGTGAACTTCTTTGGACAACTCTGTATATCAAATGATAACACACACACACATTTACATAAGAATTAGGCCTACTTGTTACCTGAGACATGCTATTCCTCTTGTAGGCCTATGTTTATTTTTAAAAAAAAAACAATTAGAATACCATATGTTTTGGGGAATATTGAGTTTTCTAACATGTTAAAAGCTTTATGTTTGTTAACTAATAAGATTCAGAAAAAAAAGTGACCCATATTGCACTATATCTTTAGAGCATCTCTAAACAACGCAAGTCACTCATAGCGAATGTGATCGAATATGATTGTAAACATGGCATTGAACAAAAAACTTCAGCCAGCAATACATATCATTTACACTTCTGTAAACATTGGTAGCCCGGGGGCACTTGTATTCAAAGGTGGATATGATGCGTGAACAAGAAAACGCGTAAAAGGGTCCCTTTTTCAAACATGCGATGTACGCGCGTACATTGATTAGGGTGTCAAAAACAGCAAAATATGGACATAAGGGTATGTTTTTCTTAGCCGTGAAATTGTGATGTACGTGTTAAGGGTATGAAATACTCAAATTAAAGGCACTATCAGTGATTTGCCTAAGTATAAAATCGAAAAAAATCATCAGATAGATTTTTTGCATGTCTGTAACAAATACGGGTACCCTAACATACCCTACAAATGATAAAATCAGAAGCAGCTTAATAAGCACAAAATCGGACATTTTAGTCATTTACTGTCCGTACGGACACGTACTTCAACACGTAATTGAATGGAGTCATATATTTGAACAATGCCGTTTTCGTCATTTTCTGGCAACTTTTCAGTTGAAAAAAGTAACTTATGAGAATTCTACTGACTTATCCTTCAATCTTAAGTTATTCCTGCAAATTTCAAATATGTTGACACTTTCGGGTGAATCACTGATAGTGTCTTTAAGCAGAGATCAAAATCATCAAAAATATTTGAAATCGGAAGTAAATCAAAGCGAGATAATAAAGGGCATACTAACATGACTAACGACACAGTGCATTCCTTACTTGTTTAGGGTAGCAAAAACTAACAAAAATACTTGTTTAACGTAGCAAAAATAGACAAAAATACTTGTTTAGGGTATGTTTTTAGTCGGTGGAAATACTTGTTTAGGGCGCATTTTGTAAGTCCATGTTCACGCATCATATCCACCTTGGAATACAAGTGCCCCGTCCCGATTGGTAGCCTCGGATGCAGACACACACAAAATGCATATATTACATCATGTAAGCATAAAGGTTCATAATAATTAGTATAGCTCATTGGTATGTACAAATTGGCAAGCAGGGTGTTCCAATATAGGAAAAAATTGTATTGCCAGTTTGGGGGGAAATTAATTCTATTACTGCAACATTATGATTTCTTTTAAAAAACAAACGCGTCGCTACCTACGATGGATTTATCAAATTGTTTATCGTAATGAAGTAACATTTAAAAATATGTCCAAAAGTTACCACAGGAGATCAAACTCCAAACGAATAGATCGAGTACGTCGAAGCGAGCTCGCGAAAAAAAGACACCAGATCAGTTTGCATATAGAAGCTCATAAAGAAACAAGTCAACTGAAAATTAATGCACAAAAGCATATCAGACCAAAACAAACAATTTGCTTGTCCTTCACCACTAATTTTTGGGTCGGGATTCTTTTGTACAGTAAAAACTTTTTTTCCAAGAGCGAGGTCGGTCAGTGTAGACCTAGGACAAGCTAACATTGTTTTGTTTTGAGTTTGTGAATGTTATCATTCATCCAGCAATAGTTCAATAGGAAACAAAATAAAATTAAATACTGGACTCACCAAAAGATTTCATCAGTTACCGCGAGATATGGTCTCAGGCATGCGGAAACAGAAAACGGAGTTCTCTCTCTTTTTGCTAATAGTGCTGCAGCACCAACCATTTTAGGAGAGTGCTACCGGGGCCGGAATAATAACATTTGTCATCATAGCTAAAATTGACCGTAGGGATGTGGAGTTCATGAAAACAAGTGACGACAAAATTAAAAGTGGTGGCAATTTGCATACGACGCCATTTTCCAAATTGTAAGCCATCTTAAAGCCAAAAACACCTAAGAAGACAATTTTGGTGTAAACAATGTTTTTCTGGGTCAAGGAGTTCAATAAAACTATTCCCAAAACTATAAAATGTTGCATGTGCCGATATTTTCCAAGATGGCTGACATTTTATTGGCACAAACCTTACATTTCTTATTATATAGCCTATGAAGATGATTGTGGTGTCAAGTTAAAAAATTTCTGGGTCAAGGAGTTCAATAAAACTATTTAAAAACTGTCAGGTAAATATAAAAGTAATGAAGTTTTCATACGTCACTATTTTCCCAAAATGGTCAACATAGAAAAAGGCAAACTCCTTTATACCTCATGCTATACAGCACCTAGGATGACGATTTTGGTGACAAAGTGGATGTTTTATAGGTCAAGGATTTCAACAGCCATATTCTCAAAACTGTCAGATGAGTCGTGAGTCATGTTATTCATGGACTACCAATGTGACACCCAAAATGTGACACCTTGACTACTCTGTATGTATTCACCCAAAACATATATCTGGAATTGCATGGGAATTTTGATTGTTAGGCCTGTATTATTTAATAGAAACCATTATTTGTTTGTTTCAGATATGTCAAGAGTAAAATGGCCCCGAATATCGAACAATTAAATGGTCATGGTCACGTGCACGCCTATTGGTAGTCAATGTTTTGGGGTTTTCGTTCATAGGGGGCATAAAGCGCAGTTAGGAAGTTCTAAGGAGGAGTTACCGAGGATTCTGTGTTGATATTATTTATCAAGCATCTGGGTTAATATATTTCACCACTTTGCCGCATTAAGCCTGACATTGCAGTAAGTTAACACTCTTGGGTACTTGTATTTAAAATATTGGGCTATCTTGGAAAAAAAGTGACAAATGCAAAAAATCACTATTATATTCATCCTACAGTTTTTAGAATAGTCTTATTGAACTCCTTGACCCAGAAAACATCAAAATCATAGGTTATATAATAAGAAATATACGGCTTCTTTGACGAGATGTCAGCCATCTTGACAAAATAGCCGTGTATATAAATTTCCATGACTCAGACAATTCTGGCAATTGTATATTGAACCTCTTGACCCAGACAACATACATTCCGACACTAAGTCACCATAGTAGTGCTATTACCTTTAAAATGTCGGCCATTTTGCAAAATGCTGGTTTATGCAAATTGCCATCACTTTTATTTTTGTCATCACGTGTTTTCGTGAACTACACAACCCAATGATCAATTTTAGCTATGATTGCAAATGTTATTATTCCGGCCCTGGTTGGTAGAAATCTAAGGCCCTTTTTCACCTGATGCTGCAGCACTATAAGTGGCGGCTGTTGTACTCGTTTCCAGATGGCTTCTGTCACCCCCCCCCCATGTTAAAGCAATTCCCGTATGTCACATGACCAGACCACCGGTCAAGAATTCCAAGCGCAGGCTGATGAAGATTAGGCGAACGGATCATAACATAACTGGTGAAATCTCCTTATTTTGATTTAAATTTTGTTTCCTATTGTTTTGTTTGTTTTTGTTTGTTTTTTGGGGGGTTGTTTTGTTTGTTTTTTGCCTTAGAAAAGGTACTACACTGTGGTATAAGAATAGAGGTGTGTGGTATGCTGTTAAATTATTTGTATTTAAAGATGTCATTTTCATAACACTCTTGGGTATCCAAGTGTTTTGTCATCAGTGATAGCGCTGCAATTGATCGAAAAGTGAATGATATTATAGAACTGTAAGATGGCATTAAAATATTATATGATAATATTACTTTTTTTAATATGTTTTGTTTTTGTTCATCCGCCTAATAAAACATTTTTTTCTGATTCCAAGTCATACCCGTCACCTGCCAGCGGTCAGTCGAAAATCTTGAACGTTAACCCCTGAGGTCTACCACCTTTTTTACAGTATCTCTGATTGTTTTGTTTAAAACTCTTTAAGAGGGTAACATCATCAGTGATCCTGCCACTGCTTTCCATAAGGGCCCTCTTCTTAAAAGTACATTACAGAATCATAATATTAAGACACACAACATGGCCAAAAGTATTGCAACATACAAAAAACGAAATTCGTAATCACAAATTGATTTCAAATTATACCATGTATTCTTGACCACATCTTACGTATTAAATGTCAAAGTTATGGTTTTCATACAGATGTTATTCCCCAGAATCCAAGAGGGTGAAAACTTGTTTGATTTGATTGTCATGTTCCATAAATATGGCGAATTACAGGAACTGCGAACGATAACTTGCCGTTTGCACTCCAGAAGGAATACAGACACAGTAACAAAAGAAATGGCTTTAAAATAGCCGCTTAATGAATTGTTCGGGTTCGTTAGGGTTTATTTAAATGTTTGCTGGAAAAATGGAGTGGTTTTGAGGACGGGAAATGAGATAAAGTCAATGGAAGACGATGGTCTTAGAAAAATGTGTGAAAATTGGAGACATCAAAATGCTACTCGTCTGATAATTCACGTGGTTTACATAAATCATGTCTAATTACGTGTTCACAGTGCATGACAAACAGCAAAAATGTCAACGGTGCGATTAAAAAGTTGTTTTCAAGTTATCATGTGACCGCTTTCTCGTCATTAAACTTCCCGAGTCCAAAGGCCCTGGACGTGCTCCCGTTTTCTATTGACATTATCTCATTTCCGGTCCATACAACCACTCCGATTTTTACCCTAAAAATTTACAGTAGACCCTGACAAATCCATATAATCCATTTAGTGATTATTTTGCAACCATTTTGACGTTCCTGTACCTGTATTCCTTCTGGGGTACAATCGGCAAGATATCATTAGCTGACCTCTTTAACCCGCCATATTTAGGGAACATGACAAGCAAATCAAATGGTTTTCGCACTATTTGATTCTGGGAAACCGCATCTGTCTGAAAATCGTAATTCTGACAATAATTACGTAATGTGTAGTCAAGAACTCCTGGTGCAATTTTAAATCAATTTTTGAATATAAATTGTTTTTCTGCATGTTGCAATACTTCTGGCCAGTGTGTGTACATACTAAATAATTTTAAAATACATATATTAAATATACAGGAAAATATATAGATATAATAAAACCAAGTTACATAACAGCTCAGAACTATAAATCATTAACTTAATGCTCAAAATTACAACAAAAACATACAAAAAATTACATTGAAAGCGAATTAAATTACAAGATTAAAAATGAAGCACCAATCATAATGACACCCAAAAGTAAAAAGGTAAAAAAAGCCTACAGAACATTCAACAAAACTATTATTACATACCAGAGCCTAAATATTTTTAAAATTCTTCTTAAAACTAGAGATGCTTACTGAATTTCTGACATAGTTTGGTAGGTTGTTCCACAATCTGGCCCCGGATTTAAAAAATGAACGCTTACCCCATTCCGTTTTGATACGTGGATAGCCAAGATAATTAGCACTTTACCCGGATATAACCGGATATAACCTTTGAGTAACCAATCCAAATAGACCTGCCATACATCTGTACAAACATTTAGGGTGTTCTTACCAGGTTTCTGATTGGGTTATTTGGTGTATCTAGCCAATGTATAACCAATCAAATTGGCCGGTACACCTCAGGGGGTTAATGTTATTTATTTTAAATAAATAAACCTTATGAACAAAGCTGGCGCATAAAACAGTTTTATAACACATTTGTGGTATTAGGCCAAACTAAAGAAACAAGTTTGTTTCCAGTAGGCCCTGTGCATTTCTTTTTCTAATATAATGAACTGAGAATGCTTCGATGACAAATATGTCTCGGAGATAGAGAAGTTATTTTTTTAAATATAAGTGATCCCAAATCAATATATTTATTTTATAAAGTACAATTTTTTTACAGTAAAATATGGTTTGCAATTGTTTTGACTTAACATTTTGTTTGATTTGAGTCATGTCTAAGGGAAATTCTTGCCAACAAACATTAAAAACAAAAAATTAAAAAACGCATTTCGCATTTTGGTTTCTTTTGCCATTCTGTAGAAGCACTCACATTGATAAGGTGTCATTGGTAATTATGTTGAAAACTTCTAGAAGCAAAAAGGGGGTCTCCCATAGGCTACCATTTCATCTACTTGTGATATTTCTAGGATACCGGAAAAAAACCTTCAAGAATCTACCATAATATATTCCAGTAATTGTGACCTTTTCTTGTTGTGTATGGACTCAAAAAGAATTTCAAAAACGAGAATGGACTGAGATCATACCTTCTGTAAGTTTTTCCCTATTGGTAGGCAGCTCTGCAATGCAGTCAGGCACTCTTTTGACAAATTCCTGGAATCAACCATCTGATATTTCAAATCCTTTGCCAGTATTGGAGTAAAGGTAAACGAAGTGACCACATGATTCAGCAATACAACCGCCACTAAAAGCAACCAAACAGGACAATGCTTGATTCGGTCAGCCATTGATGATCAGCACTTGTAATAGTCTTAATATAACTAAGACTTCAGCAAGATTAGAATAATTTTCCTTTCGCTGATGTTCAAGCCACTGTATACTCATTGACTGCTGTGCTTAAAATGGTCAGCTTTAGTAAACAGGCCAAACTGTTCCTTAAAATCACTCTATTATGGGTTCAATTTGCTTACACGCGGTTGCTTTCAAAACAGTAAAGCTCCAAGGGCACAAAAGCATTCATTCATACATGTATATGTGAATACGAAATTAAAGCCGTGTGTTTAAGCTAATTGAACACACAATTTAGCACTATTTTTGCAGTGAAATGGACCATTCTGCGTGAGTTTGCACAAATACAAATTGTCAAACGACCTTGCAATAGTCAACATTCCCTGCAGTACAAATCTACAAAAATGAGCCTCATGTGAGAAACATTAGAATGGGTATTTGATAAGGCTAAATCAGTAAAATCCTAAAAGCAAAACACACCATGGATATTGAACTCTGCCCAAGAATAATCCAGAGACGTTCACAGCATCACGGATTTAAAACACTTCCAAGGTAACCCCCCCCCCCCCCAGGAAAAACGCTTTTACAAGATATCACTTCAGAGCAACAACAATAACTATAATTTACGCATATTTGAATACAACCACTATGGAACAATAGTATGGTAAATGAAAAAAGATGGATGAGGTTTATAACATACAAAACACAATTGTTTACAAATTTATAATATTCATTACGTTGGATTTAAATATGTTTCTCCGGTTCGAAATGTCTGTTAACACATGACTTTAAAGCAAACAAATAAGGAGATTTTCGCTATATTTGCTTTATACAAGGCCCTCTTTCATTCAGCACACTTAATGTCATATGCCTCTTTCACTTTAGCACCAGGGCAACTTTTCTTACCTTCACACTTCTTAGTAGAGCTGTTTGTTGAGTGGCCCTTCATTCATGTTGATTGCAGATGTTTCGCAGTTTTACTATACGTGAAACGTGATGTGCGTGAAAGATAGCGTTCTTTCCTGAATGTAACTCGATGCAACAAAGGAGTTCTGCGTTTACTCACAGGTGTTGCGAAAAAACGGTCTATTAAGTTATATAACATCTGGTATCATAAATTCTACAATATAAATATATCTTTTAATAAAAGGCTATCAATCGAATGATTCACTTGATTTTCATATACAAGCTTCATTCAATTTTGTTCAGATTTATTCATCCTTCAGCATTCGGATTCAAATCAATATACACATGATGAATAATACAGCAGAAATTAGGTAATCAATACACAATAATTAATAAATACATTTCAAAGAATAAATAAGATAATAAGTGATATTGAAGAATAGTACAAGTCATATTTAGATCAAGACAAGTCACACTAAAATGCCGTGACATTTTATAAAATACTAAACATAAGTTATCCACATTGAATCAATTTATAAAGCTATTACCAAACGGGGCGTATTTCGACAACAAGATATGGACAAAAAGACAGGTCGGTTCATAAACATTTTAAAACAGAGCGGAAAGACAAAACAAATATAACATATTCAAAGTACACATCGGGATACTTGTTGAGAATGGAGGGGAGGAAAACTTTAGAAGAGAAGAAACTGAATTTTTCGCGCGGTTCTCGGGCCTTTCTCGCTCGCTATATTCAAGAATAGTAAGGCTGTGGGCCCTTCAATGACCTTTACTTGGCAATGAACTTTGACCTCATCAACATAGGGGGATCCTTGGTGCACCTTTGACCCAATTTTGGGTCCAATTTGACCTCAACTTTTTAATTGAGGTCCAATTTTAACATTTTTAAGCGTAATGTTTTACTTGTCCTCAATGACCTTGACCTTGACCATGACCTTTGACCTCATCATCATATGAGGATCCCATGGTGCACCTATGACACAAGTTTGGTGCCAAGTGAACTTCACAACTTTTCAATTGAGGTCAATTTGAAAACAAAAAAATAACGCATTTTTTTTAAAAGAAACTTAAGAGACATGACGATATTTCCAGGAAGAAGCGCCCCCAATTTTTCTCGAACCCCGATTTTTTACATATTTGGAATGCTTATCAATATATTAGATCACACCTGAAGTGAATAAGCCGAATACGCCGTCTTTATGTAATAAGATGATGATTTAATAGTTTCTGTCGTGCACGACAGAAAGTCAAAGCATGGTTTTCTATGGGGAACGATTACGATAGCAGGCAAGTTCAAAACAAGGTTTGGGGTTTTCTTTTGCACCTGTTTGTCCAATAAACCTTCGGAACGTTCTCGGTAGGTTGTCTACAACCGATCCAGTGAAATTTGAGAGAAATTCGTATACTAAAAAAAATCTCCTCCTGTCACTTTAACATTTTAGTGACACACACATCCACACACATCCACACACCCATACCGACAAGAGGTACATTGTGGGAATACCCCCACAAAGTTGTGTGTTTTTGTGTATAAATCGGTACATACATGCATTGTGGGGGTATTTGTAGGTATATTCATACACTGTGGGATTATTTTGGTATAAGTTTTTACACCCTCACAGCAATATACAAAATCCATGTGTAACGCTGTGGGCACCCATAGCTTAGACCTATACCTACCCCCCCTAGAGGCCAAAAAACAGCATTTGGCAGAGATTCAGTGTGGGCGTACTCCCATAATGACAAAAACGCCCACAATGTAGCTTTGTACCTATATTTACTCCCACAATGTACCTCTTGTAAGAACATACACACGCACAACGGATTCCTAAGTGGTCCTCCAGCTAAAGCTGGCGGCCCACAAAAAGGCAGAGGCAAGTACTGGCCGAATATGAGCTGAGCGATAGGCAAGAGGCGCAAAGGAAGTTAATGGCAAGCGACGGAGTTGTAGATACTGATGATAATATAGGTTTTCCCGGACGATTTCGCACAATGTGCATGATATTTTGTAAAATATAAATTCCATTTCGCACTTATTTCTGGAATGAGGTATATCCTGGTTTCAATTTCACAAAACCTAACATTCAATTTCGTTTTTTCTTATTCAAATAAATGAATGATCATACGACTTAAATATAATGTAGGCCTATGAATGTAGGCCTATGTATGCATGTATGTATGTATGTATGTATGTATGTATGTATGTATGTATGTATGTATGTATGTATGTATGTATGTATGTATGTATTTGTATGTATGTATGTATGTGTGTATGCATTTATGTATGTGTGTATGTGTGTGTATGTATGTATGTATGTGTGTATGTATGTATGTATGTATGTATGTGTGTATGTGTGTATGTATGTATGTATGTATGTATGTATGTATCTGTGTGTATGGATGTGTGTATGGGTATGTATGTATATGTTTATCATCTGTATAAAATGTGAGTGTGTCCTTATGGACGTGAAACACACAAAAATACCCCTACAGTGCATTAATTGTACTTATTTTTACCCCACACTGTAGTATATCTTTGTACGTATGTCACACACGCACACATATGTATTGTGAGAGTACCCCGCAATGCATTTCTTGTTGGTAGGTGTGTGCATGTAGGTGGGTGGGTATGTGTGTGTGTGTGACTTTAATTAGGACTGTTTTACTTGTCACTTTCCATTATATATTTTTTCTTCAAACAACTGCCTCGGTAAAGGAAGACATGGGGAAAGAGATTTTGTCATATAGGCCCTAGTTCAGTTATCTTTTTACATACATTTTATCTGAAGACTGTTTAGTGTTTATCTATATTTAACAATGCTGTGAAATCGATTGCTTATCTTGCGAATTCGAATGAACAGAAATTAAAACTAAAATTTGATTGTGCATGCCCATTCAGATTCGTTCGAATACGAATTACCAATATACGAAATTGAGTGTACATTCAGGAAACCGTATGCCGTGTTTTAACGATAGAATACACTTTAAAGGAAATTTAATTATCATTTGCTAAATGGAAAACGCATTTGTCAACGTTCATTCCATTTCGCACGAAATCGAATACATATTTTACAAATAAATATGCAAATTGTGTGAAATCGCTCGGGAAAACCTATACTTCTTCATGCAGCAAGGGTCCTTGAGATTAAGACATGTGCTAGCAAGACAAAATATGGTGATTTCTATGCCTGATGCACAGATGGGAAAGTGTATTGATATTTCAAAAGGTTATCACCCAGCAGATCTACATGGAGTAGACCGTGATAGAATTGATAATATCAAACTTGAAAAGGTTGAAAACAGCGGATCTGTGTGAGCAAGCCACATAAGCCAGCACGATCATAGCAGCATAATATAATATGGAAGGACGTTTTAAGAGAGTCTTAGGGAGAAATGGTCGGACTTTACCCATGATGCCATTGCATTTAGAAAGAAATTTAAAATAATGTTGCGTGTGAGTACGCCAAGTTTAATTTTAATCAATGAGTAGTCCGAAGAATTTAACCAAATGAATTGGGATGTTAGCAATTTTAACATCTACTTCAATGTTTTTTATATCTGTTGCTGTGTTTGTTTTAAAATATCAAATAATTTGTTTGTTTTTTTTAAATTCTGAGAAAATTTAGTTTTAAATCAATTGAAAATTCTGTTTAGATTATCATTAACTAAAGTATTTTGTGATGTGATGTGAAAAAGGTACAATGTATCCTAATCCAATAAAGTGGTGGATTTTAGAACGAAGTGGAAGATCGTCACTAATGATAAAAAGCAAGGACCTATGATAGTACCCTGTGGAACCTCATACACATGGACAACCGTTAAAAAGAATATGCTGATCTCTGCCTGAAAGATAACCTATGATGCAATCGATTTCAGTGCATTTGATCAATGTTATGGAATGACTGAGGGAGGTGTTCAACATGTTACCCGTAAAATATCTAGATCTACAGAGAGTTATCCGGTTTTCTTTTTAAACTGTGTTTAGTTTGTTTTGTTTTGTTTTTATATCTGCGATCTTTTAATTACTGAATATCTCTTCCTTGATATAAGATATATAACCAACGTTTCCAGGAATTGGAAGAACATCATGGAGTCAGCTTTGAAGTTTGGCGGGCTCGTATAGGATGTTTTAAAATGCTATGCAGTGCTCTCTAAATGTAAACGAGTGAAAATTTCACTCTCCAAAAGAGTGAAACTCTTGTAAACCACTCCAAAATGAGTGGTTTGTACTTAAAAAGAGTGAATTTCCACTCAAAAATAGTAAAAATCACTCAAAAAAAAGTGGATTTCCACTCGTTTGAGAAGTTAAACTAAGGACAACACTTTTGAGAAGTGAAACGAAGGACAACACGAAAACGAGTGGAAATCCACTCTTTTTGGAGTGATGTTCACTCTTTTTGAGTGGGAATTCGCTCTTTTTAAGTACAAACCACACATTTGGAGTGGTCTAAAAGAGTTTCACTCTTTTGGGGAGTGAAATTTTCACTGGTTTACATTTAGAGAGTGGTATGATATATCCAAGATGGCGTAGGCTCGCGTATTATAACCCGTCTCATCGCGGTTCTAATTTAATTATAAGTATTCGATCGTGCAGTCTCATTAGTACAGTTTAAATATGTAGAGCACCTTTCTCCATCATTATACATGATTTTTTTTTAATGAAGCTTTGTATTTTAGTCCCGTAATCAGGATATTTTCCAGATTGTTTTCTATCAACTATGGTCACTACGACTTCAGTGTTTTCTCGTGAATAAGATAATAAGGTCCGCCCGCGTGACCCAACGACTGTATAAAACCTACAGGCAAGGATTAAAGTCCACAGAAATAGCTGACTGTGACAGGAATTACCGTAGGGCAAGATGCACGTGGACCAAATAAATAGTAAATTTCGCAAGTAATCTCAATCAGGAAGTGTTTATGATACGCCAAAAACTGCGCTTAAATCCTAGTGAGCACTAGAGCTCATTCTGATGCCTATTTGCAAAAAACATCTGATAGCCATTTCATGGAAATGGAAGCATCACGCCAGTTATTCATGGAAATGGAAGCATCACGCCAGTTAAAGTGTAACGTTACCCAGTAAATGTATCAAACATACAGATGAGTAATATTCAGCGGTTGTGAAGTTTGTTAAGTGTGAATGAAAAAGACAGATTACCACTTACCAATAATAAATTTTGATACGTAAAGCACTAATTTTCAGAACTAACGGTGTACATTTTATAATCAATTGAGATTCATTCCAGGATTTACGATGGTTATCGAAAAATGTCGCGGTTGGCTGGCAGTAATCGGCGGCATTCTGGTGCATTTGTCACTTGGAACTCTGTACACGTTTGGTAAGTTTTGTTAATTATCTTCTACCCGGCATATATGCCTATTTAGTTACCTGAACAATTCATGGAGGCTATGATAACATGAGGGTACCTTGATTAGTGCACTGCCTCGCCCATATGCCTTAAGCTTACCGCTGTTTTGAATATATTTGTAGAAGTAGTAGTAGTATTAGCAAGCAACAGTAGTAGCAATAATAGAAATAGTGGCAGCGTAGTAGTATTGTAGTAGTAGTAGTAGTAGTAGTAGTGTATAGTAAGTAGTAAGTAGTAGTAGTAGTATTATATAGTAGTATAGGAGTAGTAAATAAAAAATACTTATAAAAAAGGTAGCAGTAGCGGTAGCAGTAGTAGCATAGCACATCCAGCAGTCGCAGTAGTAGAAGCAGTAGTGCATTAGCAGTAGTAGTAGCAGTAGGAGTAGCAGTTGCAGTCAGTAGTAGGAGTAGTATAGTAGTAGTAGTAGCAGTAGTCGTCGTCGTCGTCGTCAGAGGAGTATGTAGTAGTCGGGAGGAGCAGTAGTAGTCGGGAGTAGGAGCAGTAGCAGTATAAGTAGTTAACGCAATTGAACTAAAATATGTGTTAGACCAATAATTTTACTAATTTTTTATATGTACACATGTCACCATATGTGACTTCAATAATTCGAGAGCGTTCAAAACCCGACAACTTGAGATATCAGGTAAGTGACAAAAACGAATTCCATATTTTCGGGATTATGCAAGCATCTGTACATCGACTAAGTATCTTGATTTGCAATGTTATATTGAAAATTAGTGTTACATATCAATGTCGTTTGTAACTGGTATTAAAGTCTAAAAAACAACTACCAGCCAATGTAGTCTTTACATTACAATAAGTCCCTTCAATGGAAAAGACCGAAAGAGCAAAATGCGCAGAATGGGCAGAATGCGCAGAATGAGCAGAATGATCAGAATGAGCATAAAGCAGAATCAGCAAATCCTAATCACTGAGATTTCTAAAGCCGCATTTTACCATGTAGCAAGCGCTGAAAAAGTATAAAAGAATAAAAAAAACATAAATTAGGGAGAGGTGAGATTTCAGTTGGCTTCTGAAAGTGGGTAACATTGTCTTTGTTACGGAGCTCAAAGGGTACGGGCATTCCAAAGTCTGGAAGCACGTGGAAAACCTGATCCCTGCATCTCATGGAACGAGGAACATCGAAACTGATCAGCAGTGCTGGAGCGAAGAGAATAAGGATCGGGCGAACATGAAAATAAAAGATGATATATAGGGCCGGACTGATGAATGAAAAGCTGTTAATTGGTTAAAGAAGGGAGTTTAAAGTGGAATCCCTTTGGGCAATAAGAGGCCCAATGCTAGACTGTAGAGAGGTGCGGCATGGGATGCGCTTGGGGCGTCCTAAATATAGTTCCGAGCAGATTTTTCTGTACTGTTTGCAGCCGGTGATTTCTTTTTGGTCTTATAAACCCTTCATAGGCAGTTTGCAGTATCGAGCTTTGATAATACAAGAGTGCGAACAACATTATGAACGTCTCTTGATCAAGCTACTTTCCGATACTATATTTTAAATTACGGAGCTGAAAATTGACCGAGCGTGAGAGATTAGTGATGTAATCATCCATAGACATTGATGGTTCAAGATCACAACCCAGGTTGCGATAGAGGAGGGAAGCCGATATTCTTGACCAAGATGAAGTGAAAAATGTTGAAGGGAATTGTACTGATTGGAAGAGCAGGCCACAAAAACTCAGTTTTATCTTGGTTTGGCTTGAGCTTGTTGTTGAACATCCAGGCTTTGCAGATCAGTAACACACCGTCTTAGCTTAAATAATGCCCTACAGCATCAACAGCACATTTGGTTCAAAGATGGAATAGATCTGCACATCATCGCATATCTGTGATAATGAAATGGTGACCTTGCATATTTTGGCCTACTCTGGCGATGTATAATAAAACCCCAAGGGCCCGATGACGAACCTTGGGCACACCATAATAGTTTCAGTTTTCATAGATATGTCCCGTTTACCGAACACACACGCTATTTCTGTTACTAAAGGTAGTTCTGAAACCAGTTAAATGTACATTAACCACTGAGACCAAAATTCAACAGCAAGCCGTTTCAAAAGGATACCATGATCCACGGTATCGAACGCGCTGAAAGATCTAACATTAAGAGGTAAACGGCTTGCTGTTTATCAATGGCCTTAAAGATCATTATTAACACAGGTCAAGGCAGTCTCGTTTCTATGACCTTTTTGTAGGCAGACGAATATGGATCAGACAGTAATTAGTATTAACATAGTTAGTAATTTTGAATAGAAACCACTTTTTTCAATCAAGTTACCGACAAACGGCAAATTGGAGACAGGGCGGAAGTTTTTCACTCATTTCTGTCAAGAGATGTTTTTTAGAACTGTGTAACAATGGCCTTACCCAACTCAACAGGAAAAATACCACTGGATAGGGAGGCATTACAATGTTGGTCAAAACAGGCATAAAAAGTCTGCAGATGTTTGCTTGACGCCCAGTTTGGCAATGGGGTCAAGGTCAGCTCTTAGAAGGACATTTCATGAGGACTTTATGCAATTCATCTTCATTGATAAATCAAAATTTGACAAGTTGCACTGAAGGTCTAAGTGACGCAGCCGCAGGTAGGTTGAATTACTACTCAATTTTACATCAGAATCAAATTCATGGCCTTATTCTACTTATTTTACCATCAAAAAACTCGCAGAACTTATTAGCAAAGATCAAAAATTGAACAGTATCAGGGAGATTGTTACTACTGGCATTGAAGCAATTCATTAACAGTTTTTTTTTTTTTTTTTTTTTTTTTTTTTTTAAACCTGTTTTTTGTAATATTTAGATTTTTTCATTGAGATGACATCAGCAGCAGAATCTTTTAGGCATCAATATAAGACTGATAATCAATATCATGATATTTGACTTCTTTCTCCATCGTCTTTCTAAACGACGACGTTTGCGCCTTATTCACCACACGTTTCAGTGTACCACTTTGGCTTAACTAAACGGATCTAGATTTAGAAACGAGAGGATCATGAGCATTTAAACAGACTACAAACATGATTATAGCACTTACAAGATCATTACCAGTCATAATGATCCAGTCTGTACCTTTGCTTAATCTCCTTAGCGAGAAATCACTAGCAAAAGCCTCATGGTCAATCGATCTAAATTGCGAGAATTGGCTAAGGTTTTTAGCACTCCACAGGCCTGGAAGCATTAAGGAAACATTATGATAAGATGTCTGAGTTAAAGAATAGGATAACATCCATTTCAGTGACAATGATTCCAGTACTCTTTACTTAGCAGTCCAAAGTATGACCACATTTATGAGTTGGCACATTTACAAGTTGAGTAAAACCCAGGATGAGAGAATGGTACAAAATTGTCTCACTTCAAGGGCTTATAATGAATGTTCTAAATGAAGGTTAAAATCTCCAAGCAACAGAGCCCTTCCGGTAGAAGATCTACACAGCTGAGAAAATCTCCAAACTCGATGAGGAACTCGGATGTCTTACATGATTGACTCATATGGGTATGGGCGATAACACCAAATAAAGTGCAATTTATTTGACGGGTTTGAAATGAAGGCATACTCAAAAGTCTTACACTTCTGAATACTAACTCTATCTCTGAGTCTAACATGGGATTTAAGAATTCCAATACCACCAGCATGCGTTATCCGTGGAAAATTCATGAAAGTATGCGAGGGGTCACTCTCCATGGTGAATAGTCAGTATCTTATTCAACCATGTTTTCATCAGTGAGGAATTACAACATCATAATCTTTTCTAAAACAAGGTCACTAGTAAGTCAGTTTTGTTACAAATTGACTGAGCATTCCACAAGTTGAATCTTCAGGTTAACATTAACTGGGGTTTGATGGCGATTTACATCAACCGATGCAGTCATTCAATTATGTGGTGTCCGATGGGTGAACCCACGAGGGGGTTGAACAAATGTTAGGTTACACATGAAGTTACGACGCCGATGAACTCCTGACGCACTCCTCTTTGGCTATTGTTTGCTGGGGGGAAATCCTAGATCCACAATCTGGGACCAGTGTCCAAGGAAAGGGGTTTATTTATTGCAAGCCTCATTAATTTGAAGAAGAGTCTCCCTGGTGTAGCGAGTAGTTTAAATTATGAATTCTATGATCAGTGCAAGTATCAGATGGCCCCGGTTGGGATTTATATCACCTGCTCTCAGTAACTGAATGTTGAAAGTTGCCGAGGCATTAGAAGTACTATAGAGTTGTAGTTGCAAGATACTTAAATTGGGGGTACCCACTGAGGAAAACATACTGTCTTACTATGAAGGTAGAATCTCACACATTAGTGGAAGAAGGTGGATCAGTCAAGCATAGGCCTAGCAGGCCCAAAGATGAGGACAACCTTGATGAGTAGCATCATGCCAGTTTAAAATCAATATCCATTGTAGTCTCTATTCACATGCATTGATTTTTTTGATAATCAGCCCCGCCAAAAGAGATCCAAGGAAGTTCCGCCTTGTTGTAAAGTCTGCAATTCGGCTGGCCGAATATGTGATAATAGCCAGTAAAAAACCAATCAAAATCTGCAAACGCTAAAACAGTTTCCAAGTTCAAACTCATTCACAGGTACTTTAGCTATCAATGACAATAGTCCAAGAACACAGTGAGACAGGTTTAGATGAACCTCAAGCATTTAGAGACAGGAGAGATAGCAGCCTGCAGCCAGGCGCATATCATTGTAAGCAGTAATGCTCATTCTGCCCATTACCATTACATTCTCATTACACGGAATGGCAAATGCGCAGATGAGCAAAATGAGCATAAAATCAGAATGAGGCAAATGGGCAGAATGCGCAGAATGAGCATAAAACAGAATGAGCATAAGGGGGCAGAATGCGCAGAATGGGGGCAGAATGAGGAGAATGAGTCGGATCAGAATGAGCATAAACAGGCAGAATACATATGGGCATAAGCTGCATAATGACTAAAAACAGACGATCAGAAGGGCAGAATGGGCAGAATGAGCAGATGAGCAGAAAAGGCAGAATGATCAGTAATGAGAAGAATGGGCATAAAAAACAGAATTGGCTGAAATGCAGGATGATCGAATGATCTGTCAATACTACATGTATCGGCGTTTGGTGGAAAAGCGAATGATCGAAAACACTACATGTCCAACGGTGAATTGGCAGAATGAGCAAAAACCAATGTTATTGGCAGAATGAGCATTTGCTTTTTGCCATTCTGCCTATTTGCCCATTCTTGCTCATGCTGCTTTTCGCCTTTTCCATGTCTCATTAATGTAAGATGATGAAATGCACATGTCATTTATGGAGTCAATCCCCGGGGGGGCCACGTGTAATTCAAAGGGGGATATGATGCGTGTGAACAAGAAAACGCGTTAAAAAGGCGCCCCTTTTTTCCGGCAGGCGATGTACGCGCGTACATGATTAGGGGTTTGTAAAAAAACAGCAAAATATGGAGTGAGTGAGTGAGGGGCTATTAAAGTTTACGACAGCTCAAACACAATTGGGTTATATCGTGTCATAAGATTATTAAAAACATTCAAAACCTTTAATAAAATATTCACAACAATAACTTTTATCACACATTTTAAAAAAATTACAAATTATTTAAGGGATTAGCAGAATATGCGAGAGAATCGAAAAATGTGGAAAAAATGCATTTGTTTTAACTTAAAATCAGGGGATAAGGGTGTACAATTCCATAAGCTGCTTTATGTTAAAAAAACAAACCCCCAAAATAGTGAAAAAATTACAGATTTGGGAAATGTGACATACCGTCTCCCACAAATAGAACCATACAGCGATGACATCTCAAATCTACAATAAACAGCTGATTGTGGTTTACACCAGGAACAGAAGAAAACCAAAAGATCAATAATTGTGTTGTTTGAGGTCAAAACTGTATTGATCATGGTGCACAATATCACGATTCTTTTTAAAAATCTGGGACTCACAGAGAAAGGCTTTTGATCTCAAGTCGGCGGAATTTTGATAAGCACCTATAGAATTATAGAATCAGATAAGAGTACTGCCTTGTCTTTAATACACGGATTTCAAGTCCAACCAATTGCAGGTATGTTCGCATATCCATTTGCCAGAACAAAAATACAAAATCTGAATTTTGATGATTTTTTTCGATGTTTCGGATTAGCAATTCGCTTCTAAGCCCTTAAACAAATCAGCCTCCTTCAGGGAGACATTTATCACCTGGAGAGGCCTAATATCTTGAAATAATGTTTTCAAATCTGGGACGCTATAATATTTTCTACGAATAAGCGCATAATCAACGCATTCAAGTAATACATGTTTCACAGAAGGAGCACAATCACAAGGAATACACCGAGGGACTGGCTCACCTCTAAGCAAATAACTATGGGTCATATAAGCATGACCAATTTTACATCGCGCTAATACAATCTCGTCCCTTCGTCCATTCAAACCTGAACCGCCAGCAGCTCCAACAGTTGGTTGAAAAGCATGCATTTTATTATTAGGAAATGAATCCCACAGCATTTGCCACCTATTTCTGATGTAGCCATTAACTGAAGCCTTAAAATCTGTAAAGGGGGTCTCAATATTTGTTATATTCATATTAAGGGCTTCTTTCGCCAATACATCAACCTTTTCATTGCCTTGAATACCAATGTGACTCGGAATCCAAGCTAAAACAACAGATTGATTCAATTGAGACAAATTGAAGGATACTTCCAACAGCTCAGCAATATTGGGATGACGACACTCTCTGTCTTTCAAAGCCATAAGACTAGATAGTGAATCAGATAATATAATGAAATAACTCTCATTGGAAATTTCAGCTATCTCTAAGGCCAACTTAAGTGCCTGCAATTCGGCAGTGAAAATAGAAGCATTATCAGGTAACCTAACCTGGCGTTGATCACGCCGACTTAAAGCAGCTGCAGCAGCCCTTTCCAAAAAACTTAGACCCATCTGTATAAATAGCTCGATGTTGATGATATTTATGTCTAAGATCATCAAATTTAGCTTGAAAAACAAGATCATCAGTTAGACCCTTCTTATATTGACATAAAGTTAGGTCAATATCAAGTTCAACATTTGTCCAAGGAGGACTAATAGGAAAATCAAATGAAGCAATGATATCAGCATTTGGACGCACCTGTGAAAAACCCTCTTTTATACGGATTTCAAAAGATGGAATGGATTAGGTTTACTATTGTCTGTTCAATTAACTTAGATGTCCGGTTTTTATTAATTATTTCCAAAAATATACGGTTTGGGAAAAAATCACGAAAGAAAACTTGTTATTCATCATTGGACCCAACAAGATCATTGGGCTCCAACTTGAAAACATATTTCTTCTTTGGAATTTTATTCAATTTACACTGATTTTTATTGACAAACGACAACAAACTGGGTCCAAGTGACTATTGACTTTTAACCCTGAAACTTTTATGGCAGACCCATTCACGAACTAGGGGCGCTTCAAAGCATGTTACGGACAATTATTGATTCGTGGACCTTGCTTTGATTTCAGGTGTTTGCGCGTGCGTTAATGTATTGGCATTTAAATGAATCGTTAAAATCTGTAAAGGGGGTCTCAATATTTGTTATATTCATATTAAGGGCTTCTTTCGCCAATACATCAACCTTTTCATTGCCTTGAATACCAATGTGACTCGGAATCCAAGCTAAAACAACAGATTGATTCAATTGAGACAAATTGAAGGATACTTCCAACAGCTCAGCAATATTGGGATGACGACACTCTCTGTCTTTCAAAGCCATAAGACTAGATAGTGAATCAGATAATATAATGAAATAACTCTCATTGGAAATTTCAGCTATCTCTAAGGCCAACTTAAGTGCCTGCAATTCGGCAGTGAAAATAGAAGCATTATCAGGTAACCTAACCTGGCGTTGATCACGCCGACTTAAAGCAGCTGCAGCAGCCCTTTCCAAAAAACTTAGACCCATCTGTATAAATAGCTCGATGTTGATGATATTTATGTCTAAGATCATCAAATTTAGCTTGAAAAACAAGATCATCAGTTAGACCCTTCTTATATTGACATAAAGTTAGGTCAATATCAAGTTCAACATTTGTCCAAGGAGGACTAATAGGAAAATCAAATGAAGCAATGATATCAGCATTTGGACGCACCTGTGAAAAACCCTCTTTTATACGGATTTCAAAAGATGGAATGGATTAGGTTTACTATTGTCTGTTCAATTAACTTAGATGTCCGGTTTTTATTAATTATTTCCAAAAATATACGGTTTGGGAAAAAATCACGAAAGAAAACTTGTTATTCATCATTGGACCCAACAAGATCATTGGGCTCCAACTTGAAAACATATTTCTTCTTTGGAATTTTATTCAATTTACACTGATTTTTATTGACAAACGACAACAAACTGGGTCCAAGTGACTATTGACTTTTAACCCTGAAACTTTTATGGCAGACCCATTCACGAACTAGGGGCGCTTCAAAGCATGTTACGGACAATTATTGATTCGTGGACCTTGCTTTGATTTCAGGTGTTTGCGCGTGCGTTAATGTATTGGCATTTAAATGAATCGTTGAAATACTTATACTTTTAATAGAGGTCCTCCCTGTTGTATTCAATTTGTTACGAACAAAAGAATCACATAGCTCTCCTGTAATGCCACCCATTCAAATTAAAGGTGCAACGAGAGATTTTGAGACATCCATGTAAGGTGTCATATGTAGTGATTTATACTGATTAGACACTCAAAGGATTTCTTACCTTGTATTTTGGTACAGAAATGTCTTAAAAGTTAAAACAAAAGGTGATTTTTGCAAGCTTATATTTCAATAGAAAACATAGTCTGAATTTCGTATTTGCTCCTATACGAAATTAGAAATTTCACAATTTCTGTACCAAAGAAACAGTTCTCAGCTTAATCCTTACTGATGGTGATATTTGTGATATAAAGCTTTACACCAGTACCAAAATCAGAATTTTCATATTTTTTCGGGACGCCTGTTATTTGAAATCTCTTGTTGCACCTTTAATCGCGTGTGGAACCTTGGATATCTCGTTTGTATTGCAAAAATTCGCTGCAAATAACAAGGGTTCGGATTTGTCTGTTGAACAACGTTGGCTTTATTCATTTCATACCAGTAAAGGTGGCGGACAATAAGCCTATTGATAGTGAATCATCTCCTCCGACACGACGACAACTTTTACTACCTACTAAGTGGAGTCAATGGAACCTTCCACAAAACGTAATTACTAATGGTACCAAACCTTTATTAGCTCATTTTCAAAACGAGGGTGAACTAACCAAATTTCAATAGATTTGAAGGTTTAAAATGTCTCATTCCTTTTGTCATGTAAAAAACGTCTTAGGTCCAAAGATACCCAACAACTTTCTTTTCGTGATTTATTTCGAAAACGTATATTTTTGGAAATAATTAATTAAAACCGGACATCTAAGTTAATTAAACAGTAGTATAGAAGTTGGTAAATTTAGGCGAAAAGGTGCTCTCATGTGTTGGGATATCAGCATTACTTTTAAGTTTTAGAGCATATTGAAGAGCTAACTTTTCTCATCTTAGATGTAATGGAGGTTCATTAGCTTCGACATATAAGCTTTGCATAGGAGAGGTACGAAAAGCACCCAAGCATAGTCGAAGACCTTGATTCTGAATAGGTTCAAGCTTTTTCAAATATGACTTACGAGCAGAACTATAAACAATGCAACCTTAATCCAATTTTGATCTCACAAGTGCTCTATAAAGGCGAAGCAAAACTGAGCGATCTGCACCCCAGTCCATCTTTGAAACTACTTTTAAAAGATTCAGAGCTTTTTGACATCTCTTCCGCAAGTAGTCAATATGAGCTTTGAAGTTCAATTTACTGTCAAATATTAAGCCTAAGAATTTAGTCTGTGAAACAACAGGAATAGGAGAACCATTCAATTTTAGTTCTGGGTCAAGGTGAAGACGCCTTTTGTTGCAAAAATGCATACAAACAGTTTTAGTTTTAGAGAAACGGAAACCATTTTCATCTGCCCACTGTTGAATCTTATTCAGGCAATTTTGCATTTGTCTTTCTATAGAAGCCATATTTGATGAAGCCATATTTGATGAAGAATAGGAAATAGAGAAATCATCTACAAACAATGACCTCTCCATTCCTGCATTGACCACTTTGGCAATACTATTAATTTTCATTATTGAAAATATCAAGCAGTACAAGAAGGGATTCTTGTGGAAGATGCTTAAGAAATTGATAATGGATTTCATCTGGTCCAGTAGTAGTATCATGACATTTAAGCAAAATATGGAAAAAGGTATGGTTTTTCTTAACCCTGAAATTGTGATGTACATGTTTAGGGTAAGTAAGCAGAGATCAAAATCATCAAAAATATTGTAAAGCAAAGAAAGATAATAAAGTGTATTTTAACGACAAAATGTATTTCTTACTTGTTTAAGGTAGCAAAAACTGACAAAAATATAGTTGTTAAGTAGCAAAAACAGACAAAAATATTTGTTTATGGTATGTTTTATAAGTCGGTGGAAATACTTGTTTAGGATGCATTTTGTAAGTCCATGTTCACGCATCATACCCACCTTTGAATACAAGTGGACCCCGGGGGTTCCAATTGAACAGAATTAGACTATGTTCATGTGTGATGTTGTAAAGATTATTATTAGAGATAGGGAAACCTAGCTGGAAAACATAAATACAGAGACGTCGAAACACTATTTTTAATTACTACATAAAAAATATATTTCGAATCTCTGAGTCCGCCTTTAATGATTAACTTGTTGGGTATGTATGGTACACCCCCGTGCACCCCCCCCCCGAACTTACCCACACCAATTTTTATGTCCCCTTTAGGGTCCTAAAACACTTTTGGGATGTTAACAGTGAAAAAATCCCGATGCTCTCGAGATATCCAAGATGGTTGCCATGATGGCTCCCGAAATTGGAAAAAATCATCATCTAAGTAATACCAATAAAGCACAAATAAAATGGTTAGTTATATGTTTTCAACCCTCCCAAATTCATTTTTGGTATTCCTGTTTTGCTCTAATGCTTCAAATCCATTAAGATGGCGGCCAATATGGCTGCCAATAGTGAAATGTAAGAAAACTCGAATATTAGCCAACAATTTTGATGAAAGAATAAATGAGATGATAACATGTTTTAATCCATAGAAACCAATTTAAAGAATACTCTTGTTCTGTTTCAATGCACTAAATTCAAGATGGCCAGCAAAATAGTTTAATTTCAGAGGAAAGGTCATGCATTATTGGCTGCATATACAAGTGGTAAATGATAACGTAATCTATATTTAATTGGATTTTCCACCGCTTTAACACACACTTGGTATAAACAAATACAATTTCGTTGGCAATACGGTTCCTTCTGACCAAACTGGCTCGATAAAAGTGTCCACATCGTGTCCAACCATGTTCTGTAGGAGGTGGTATCCGGAATCTGACCTATTCCATTGCGTTGTCCTGTAATTTGCACGCTTGTTGTGAGGAAGCAGAGACACACTTGGTTGTACAAAAATAAAGAAATACCATTTTCTTATAAATCTGGAGGTTTCTCAAATAAAAGCAAAATTACAACCTATAGACGTTTTATAGCGATTTTATATAGCGATTGTCCACCGCTTTAACACATACTTTGTAGTATAAATAAAAAGAAATATCACTTTGTTGTAAATCTGGAGGCATCTCAAAATAATATAACACATATAATATATATATATATATATATATAGTCAATATGTTAAAATAACATATTGACTATGAAAACACACTTGGTGTTATAAATTCAAGATATCTAGCATTTGGGCTGAAGTAAAACAGACATTTTATATAGAGATTGTCCACTACTTTAAGACACACTTAGTAGTATAACGTCGCTGGGCAGAAAAAACCTCATATGTAATTTGAAAGGTCAAATGCAAAACCTCATATGTGCAACTTCGGTAACATAGATAAACCAACCTATTTTCCAGTGTTTGGTCAAATCAAGTTGGTGGAAATGATGAGATGGTGTTTAAAGAAGTACGTAAGATCTATTTTAAGTATTTTGCGATACTTTGCGAAAAAACAATATCGCCAAGCAGGTCGTTCTGTCAGTGTTACCGAAAATGCACATATGAGGTTTTGCTCTAAGAGGTCAAATGTACATATGAGGTTTTTCCTGCCCAACGACGATAAATAAAAAGAAATGCCATGCCATTTTGTTATAAAAAATAAAGCAAAATTATATCCTATAAACATTTTATATAGCGATTGACCACAGCTTTAAGACATACTTGGTAGTATAAATAAAAAGAAATACTATTTTGTTATAAATCTGGCGGCATCTCAAATAAAAGCAAAATTATTACTTATAGACACTTTATATAGCCATTGTCCACAGCTTTAGCACACACTTGGTAGTATAGATAAAAAGAAATACCATTTTGTTGTAAATTTGGTGGTATTCCAAATAAAAGCAAAATTATAACCTATAGACATTTTATATAGCGATTGCCCACCGCTTTAACACACACTTGGTATAAAGACATACACTTTTGATGGCAATACGGGTCCTTCTGACCAAACTGGCTCGATAAAGCCTTCACATCGTGTCCAACCATGTTCTGTAGGAGGTGGTATATCCTGAATAGGCACATCTGACCTATTCCATTGCACTGTCCTGTAATTAGCACGCTTGTTATTAGGAAGCAAAGACTATTTGCATGGTGGAAGCTTAGACAGATCAACTTTAGATGAGCTCCTAATGGTCTGACCATCACCAACCCTCTTCTTAAGCATGATGACCCTTACTTTATTAATTTCCTTGACCTTGGGCAATGTATAGAGGAAACTTTCTCTCAACTATTACCTCATCATCTACTTCTATACTATCTCCCAACTTGGCGTCTTCTATGAGAATATGCCCGAAAATATATTCTAAGTCAAACATGCTCCTGGATAATATTTAACTATGCTCCTGGAGCATAAATAATCTGGAGAAATATTTCAAGTCAAATTTCTCAGGATTATTTATGCTGCAGAACCATATGCTCATGGAGCATAATTTCGGGCCAAAATCTCATAGGAGCTGTTGACAGCAGTTGTCAAAGGATCAGCATAAGGTCATGTACTAGCAGGGCCTTACCTATGGAATACTCTTCCTCACCACATCCGTGATGCTCCAGACATTGATAGTTTCCAACAAGCTTTAAAACATCTCTGCTGGTTGTCTTTGTTGTTCTTTATCATGTTTGTAGTTAGTGTTTAGTGCTTGGGCTACGAGGTGATATTTGACATATGGGTACCATTCAAGCAGGGGCAAATAGAGTGCTACCAGACGTTAAGACCACCTCAACTAAAAATTTCCTGAATGATAGACTTTTCCCAACGTCGTAAGCTGTAGCCATGAAATTTGTTATTAAAAAACAATGGCCACCATTCAAGTTGCTCCATAACTAATTTCAGCCATACCCTGTCTTGTAGAAGGATTATTTTGGTAAAAAATGTTAACATGAGTTGTTTAATAATGGACAACCACCAGAAGTCAAATCCATACATTTTTAATTAAACCTAATTTGCATAAATCCAAAATGGCCGCCAATTTCGTAAATTTTGAGAATAATTTGACTTCAACATTCAAGGTATCATATGGATGAACATTACACTCTAAGTTTTAACTATTGCACAAATATAACTATAAACATGTATGTATGCAAAACTTCCAAGGTGACAACTTAAGCATGTAAATGTAAATAAACAAAATGGCCGCCATTGAAATTGCGCCATAACTAGTTTCAGCTATATCCGGACTTGTAGAAGAAATATTTTAGGTTCAAAACTGCTAAAATGAGGTGTTTGATTAAAAACCAAAATTATGAATTCATGGCCATCTATTTTAATAAACCTTATTTGCATATATCCCACATAACTGCCATCAATGTTACCCAACATTTCAGCACTTAGGTTGCTTTTTAAATGGTGGCCAGTTTTCAATCATGGGCAGTTTAAGTCTTAATTTATTGCACTTGCAATTCATATAGCTTGCGAACAGGATGTTCTTTGTTCAGCTAGGAGCGAAGAAGAGCCGATGAAGTAGGCTCAAGATGGACTACCACAAGGGAGTGTGTTCGCACCTCTCCTGTTCAACATCTATACCAACGACCAACCTAGGAACCTGTCATTCTATTTATGCAGACGATCTTGGAATTGTTTACCACACAAGATGCCGACTTCACAGTTGTTGAAGAGAGACTCTCCAAAGCTTTGGATGAACTCACTCCTTACTACGAGGAAAACCACCTACGTGCAAATCCGTCCAAGACACAGGTGTGTGCTTTCCATCTACGCAACCGTGAAACCAAACGCCAGCTTAACGTAACCTGGTCTGGAACACCCCTCGAGCACTGCGATAACCCTGTCTACCTCACTCTCTCTTATATGACCCACATCAAGAAGATGAAAAGTAAAGTATGCTCACACAATAACATCAACGGAGAACTTATACATCCTAGCAGGAATTGCTCCACCAGTAGTGTAGCAAGCATGCAAGAGCGTAGCTGCCAAGTATCTAATGTGAAGCACCCTATGTCCGGACAGAGACCAGCTGCCAACCGCCCTAAATCCAGAGAGAGTTTCTTAAGCAAAGTCCAACCTCTTGAATCAGTCGCTAAGGAGCTTAAGAGAGTCACATTGTGGAAAGAAAGACTTGCCATCAACCAAGTAACATCTATTGGTATGGTATTGAAACCGGTGAGCATGGGCTCATGGGCTGAAGTGATTTTTCAAACAGATTGAGACCAGAATGGCCGTCTAAGTTTCTTTCTTTGCATAAGTAGGCCCCTGGAGCATACCAGGACACTACCTGTTGTTTGTGGAACAGAACGCACAGACAAGAACATATGCTCTGCATGAAGGGTCAGGCAGTTCTCACATGGAGGAAGCTGGCCCAGTTATTTCACGTCTTTGATGGGTGAATCTAGTCCGACAGGTAGCACTTTTGGAAGTTTGTAAACGTGGGTTTTGAGGAGTCTTTTATGTCGCAGAACGAATTGCCTTGCGGTAATGCACTGACACTCACACACATCAATCTGTATGTGAATGCATACCTTTGATGTACCGTGTCCTGTTTTGAGTTCCAAACTTCATAAACAGATTGCATTAATGTCATTGTTGAAGGCCAGGCTGAGGATCAGTACAATGATTCAAACTTGGGTGCAAGCATGTTTGGTGTGCAGAAAAGGGGGTGTTGGTCTCTCTTGCGAGCTATTTAGAGCTGGTCATATACTTCTTCCTCGAGGCCAAATGCCAAATCTATACAAGTGACATCCTCTCTCCTCTCTCTCTTCGTGCCGGGTCACTGGCTGATAAATTCGTTGCAAACTTCAAGAGTTCATGCTGTTAGTAAATGCGCTAAGATCACCCATCAAAGATTAGAACAACTTGCGAGTCTAATTTTTAGAGCAAAGAAAGGCGAAATTTGACTCTGGCCAACTTCCTCCATGTATGACTGCCTAACCCTTCATTCATAGGGGACAAACTATATGGTACTAGAACCTCTCCAGACACTTCAAGCCCCAAAGGTCATGGACAGATTGTACGCCCAGAGGGTTTGATCATCAATTGGATGAATGGCAAACCTGCTGCAGACGTTGTGTTAGAGTTCTTACCCTGCACTAATTGCCCAAGAGTGTGCAAGTTTCCAGACTGTAATGTCTTGCTACTGGGATGTCCTGGACAGATTTGTGCCAGGTTCGACATGTGAAAACATAAAGGTAATAGGTCATTACTTGGACAGTTCTGATGATGATTATGGGAAAGAGGAAGAGACAGCTCTATTACAGGAGGCAATCAGAGGACAGATGGGGCAAATGAGAACTTTGTGAATGGTGAATAGTATGTATATTCATTGGTACAATAAACGTTATTTATGGCCAAAATTGCATACATCTCTACTTTATTGTAAATAACTACTGAAACACATTGTAGTACCAGAATGGATCCTCAATATTCATGATTCAAAGTGGCTACAATTCAAAAAAGCACCGCAATACAGAAATGCTAATTTGGCAACATGGCGACCATTTGTGGGATTATGCAAATTAATTTATTAAAATGGATGACTATGAATTCATTTTGGTTGTGTTTAATCAACTTCTCATTTTAGCAGTTTTGTACCTAAATATTTCTTGTATGAGTCAGGATATGGCTGCACCTAGTAATGGTACGCAATTCCACTGGCGTCCATTTTGTTTATGCAAATTATCATGTTTTCACACGTTGTCACCTGAAGTCTTGCATAACACAAATGATTTAGAATTATAACAGTGTACTAGTGTATGGTAAACTTAAAGATTCATCGTGATACCTTGACAAATGACTATTAAAGTCAAACTATGCTCAAAATTTACGAAAAATGGCGGCCATTTTGGATTTCGGCAAGTAGGTTTTATTAAAAATGCATGGATTTGAGTTCGGGTGGTTGTCCATTATCAAACACCTCGTGTTAGTAATATTTCAACTAAAAGATTCCTTCTACAAGACAGGCTACATGGCCGCAAACTAATTTTTGACAAAATTTCAAGGCGGCCATTTGGTTTTATATTAAATGTCCAGAATAACATGCTTAGGTTGTCACCACCTTCGAAGTTTTGTATAAGACATGTTTTATCGTATATTAGTACATAGTGTAATTGTACCGTTAAATGTCTTGTTCATCACCCATGTGATACCTTGAACATTTACTGTTAAAGTCAAATTATGCTCAAAATTTTGTGAAAATGTGGCCATTTTGGATTTAGTGAAGAGTAGGTTTTAATTAAAATGTATGTATTCGAGTTCTTGTCAAACACCTCATGTTAACAATTTATTCACTAAAAATTCCTTCTAAAACACAACTATGGCTAAACTAGCCTTTTGTTTTATGCCAAATTAGCGAAGCTTAAGCTCTATTTGGAATGTGTATCACATGCAAAATTATTTATAGATGATGTTTCCTGATAAGTTGATAGCCACTCGCTTTGCCCCTCTTATGTACCGACCAACTATCTGGCCCAAGGACAGTTGCGCTGTGACAATGTCGAATTGGCGCATGTTAAATTCTGGTTGTTATGTTAAATCCCCTCTTTTTTTACTTAAACTGGTAAACGATGCCATTTTTGAGTCAGGCTTTTCGTTTTAAGAGCAAAACAGAAATCATTTTGTTTATATATTTCTCTAGAATCACGAATTATTGCTTAACATAAACCCAAACGGGAAAAAGTAAGGTGTACCTAGTTTCAATATCGATGTTAAAGTTCGTTGAGAAGTGAAAGCACATTTTTTTGATAAAGGAGAAGTAGGATTTCGATATACTTGTCACTTATATTTGAACTCCACAGGAAGCAACGATAATCTTTGCTGTGATGGTGGCAGCACAAATGTTCGGTTCATGCCGTTTAGGTTGGGCTGATTCTAACCACACTAGGATCCAACGATTAAACATTACTATGCGTGAATGGCTGATGAGGTAGGCTATATCCTGCGCTACTCTGTTGGAAAGTAATATGTTTTTCATTCCTTTTAAACCACTTGGTGGGCTTTGGTCAGAAGGAGGATTTGTCATCGGATATTCTGTCATCGTCCACGTCGTGGACTGCGGTCGCCATACGTCTCCACAACATGGTTGCTGGTACGTATTAGATAAAGGTCTCCACACTGATCATTCCGAATATATAGTCGCCTAGAGTGTGTTGGAGCATTATAGTGTCTGCTATGTCAACCGCAGGCTAGACATGACAGAACGGTGACGGGAAAACACACCTCCAGACTACCATAAAGTCGGAATGGTCTGTTTGATCGTTTATCCTTACATGCACGTCGAGCAAAGAACTAAATGCGATTTTAACCAATTACTCCTACCATTTTGGGAACATAGACCTATTTATTTTCCACAGATGTTTGTGTTTATTCGCTGTGTACCGAGTCCATCAAAGACAGGAGATAATCCAACGGGTAACCTACTTGAGGTTATTCGGTCATTTGAGCATCCAGCTGGATGTATTTGTATACAGGGAGGACAGGGCCGTCGCCATGGGGGGTGGGGGGGGGGGGGTGGGGGTGGAACGACCACCCCCAGCGATCCTCAAAAAGAAGAGAAGAAAGAAAAAGAGAGGAAAAAGAGAGAAAGAAGGAGAGAGAGAAGGGAAAGCAAGATAGAAAGAAGAGGAAGAAAGAACAAGAAGCATGAGATTGAACTCCAGACTTAGCATAAATCCAATACACAAATATTCAAATGGATTCCCCTCAAGCCACCTAGTTTCGTTTCTAGCCCACATAAATGCCTACAGTATTCCTAATGTGCTAACGTGATCAAATGGTAAATAATTTAAAAACCACGACATTGGCAGGGCATGGGTAACGGTAAGGTTAGGGGGTAGCCACGGGCCATTCCCTCGCCCTAGTTGGTCTCCAAGTGTTAGGGGAATTTCCAGTCGGGGGAGCTGAAGTGGTCAAGAAAAAATGATAGGGATCGGTTCCCTAGCGCCCAGCACCATAAACTTATAGGTCTATACTGGTCGTCGATTGGGTTAAGTGCCCATTTATTTTTTCTTTAATTAATTACTATACTTTACCCTTCAAAAAATAGGACCCTTCTCCAAAGCTTCCGGGGGATCCCCGGCAGGGCTCTGCTCGTACACCCCACCCTTTTAAAGTATTTGGTGCTCCTATGTTGTGTTCAAATTGGATAGTACAAAGCTTATAGACTGTCCGTCTCAGTGGGCAAAGTTAGAAACCATCTTTCTTTGAGGTCATTGCTATTGTAGGCCTACCCCTCAAAAAGTGTCAATCTTGAAGGTTCTGAAATACGAAAATCCAAGAGCTTCCGGGGCTTCGCCCCCTGGACCCCCGGCATGGGCTCTGCTCCTACCACACAACCACCCCACTCATTAAGCCCATTGGCGCTTGCTATGTGTATAGTTCCCTTCAGCGGTACAAGCTTAGCCTATATACTGTCCATTTCAGTGAGCAAAGTTAGAACCAGTCTTTTTGAAAATGATTACAATTTTACCCTCTCAAAAATTGGCCATCTTTGAAGGTTCTGAATAGCTAAAATCTAAGCTTCCGGGGGCTCTGGCCCCTGGACCTCCGGCCTGCTCTGGCCTCTGCACCCCACCAGGGGACCTAAATCGGGCCCCTGGACTCCTTTCAGGGCTTTCCGTTTTGCGCCCTTGTATCAATTGGCACTTGCCGGTGTGCAGATTATTGGTTCGGACGAACATGTCTTTCTTCAGTTTACAACAAACAACAAACAACATTACAACCCCTCCTGACAAAATGTCTACGACGGCCCCTGACGCAATCGTTCCAATGGCGGTGGCCTGAGTGTCACCAATTTGCGAGTCACTGTCAGGGCCTGCCTATCTCTCTATCACTTCCGTTACTGCACAATGATTCGGTGACACGTACTGGAATTGGATATCCAATCGTTTTTTGCTGTGCTGATTACTTTGGTGGAAAACACCTTTTTAGATCTTTTTCTTGGCGCATTTTTCTTTCATTCAATCGCCATTTGTTTACGTTGGAATTGTCTCACCCAAACCCAAATGAATCATTTTTAATCAATGGTCCCATCGCATGCGGAGAGTTTAAACAATTTAAATACTACTTCGTGCATGTTCATGGTTCAGGTTTTTTGACGGCATCGTGGTTGGTGCGCAGAAAGTGAGTTCAAGTCACCTCTTCGCTGTCTGTCGCAGGGAGCAGCACGACAAACTATGCTTTATAGGCTTGTCGCAACTTGGCGCAGCATGTCCGCAGCCCTTTGCGGCGACATGGCAAGTTTTATGGTCATGGTTAACTACGCTTGTCCGTTTGCAACAAATTACTTGTCGTGGTACAACTGCACAACACGACAAGCTAGTATGAACCAGCATTAGTGCTATATTAATGCTTTTAAACCATTTTAATTAATGTAATTCATAACTTTGTCTGTGGTGTGTGCTGTACAGTATGTTGTATGTGGTGTGGTGGGTGGTTGTCCTGTGTGGTGGAGGTGGGGGTGTGTGTGGGTGAGTGGTGTGTTTTTTTTCAATTGTTTAAAAGTGTCATTTATCACTTGTTTAAGAAGTGAATGTAATTTTTAACCTGTTTACAACGGACAAGGTGGAAGAACAATTGTTATTGATCATGTTTTTTAACCGTGTTTAAATAAAGAATTATTATTTATTATTTTATTAAAACTGTCACTTTGAAGGACCCCCTTTTTCTCTCACTTGAATGCCACATTTTTATTCAAATTCACGGATGACCCCCTTTATTCGATTTTTACTCTCACACAGGCCCGTCGCCATGGGGGGGGGGGTGGTGGGTGGACACCCCCCCCACCAGCGATCCTCAAAAGGAAAAGAAGAAAGAGGAAAAAAGAGAAGAAAGAGAAGAGGAAGAGAGAGAGGGAAAGAGAAGAGAAAAGAGGAAGAAGGGAAGAAAAAGAAAAAAGGAGAACGGCATCATAACGCAATAAGATTGAACTTCCAGACTTAGCATAAATCCAACATATTATAGCAAATATGGAATGCTCCCCTCCATCAACCTATTTTTTTTTTTCAAGTGCAACCAACGTCATCTAATTGTTTATGTTTGCCCACAGTACTTGTGATCAAATGGTAAAATAAATTTGGCATTGCATGGGCAAAGCAGGGGAGCCATGGGTCACTCCCCCTATAGTTTGGGCTACCAGTGTTTAGGGAAATTTGCAGTCGGGGAGCTGAATTAAGTGGTCGTAAAAAAAAAATACATAAACCTAAAGGTCTTCTGGCCGTCGGTTTGGGTTAGTGCCAATGCTTTCATTTGAATTAATTACCATACTTGCGCCCTTTGCCCTTC